>JABUQX010024011.1:0-32500 GCA_015478945.1 Trachelipus rathkii | reverse complement strand
ATATATATCAAGTCAACTGATAACACCAATTTACAACTCGGACTCTCTCTCTCTCTCGTCTTCCCTCTCATCTCTCCTCTTCTGCTTCTCTCTCTCTCTCTTCTCTCTCTCTCTCTCTCTCCTAATTAAAGCATTTTTTAAACATAAAAAGAGTGGTAACTTTCTTGCCTGTGGCAACGATCAATTACTCGCGACCTGCACTCTAGTCATTCATGACTATGCCACACAATATAAACAATTATTTAATCTCATACAATTTCGTCTTCATAGAAATCTCATCCTGAGCCGCTAAACTCTATAATCTACAGTCCAGTGTGATCGGATTCGAACGTTGGTCCACATAATCATATTTCATTGAGAGGCTCGATTAGTGTGTGTGTTCTCTCCGTTATATTCTCACTCATTTATATCATTCGCGCGTTTACTAAGTTACGTCTCGCACAACGGAGCTCTTTTCGTAATACAGAGAACCCATTATATATGATGTAATCATCACATTTATAAAATTTTTTAACTAGCAAAGATCGATGTTTCTATAACTCTCACACTCTGTAGATCACTGAACGACGCAGCCTACGTACCGTGGCACTGTGCTCGATGAATAGTACTGCTAGACTGGGACTAGCTAACCTCTTATCAGTACTCGATGTAATTAAAATATTCTCTCTGCCAAATTTAATCTCACAATACGCATTCCAGATATAATGTGATATATATAATTGTATTATTTTCTATACTAGGGGAATATATATATCTATCTACTAGAATATTATATATATATATATATATATATATATATATATATAATATATATACTATATATATATATAGATACTAAGATTTAACGCTTCCTTGATTCTTATTTCATGCATCAAAAATGGGATTGAAGCAGATCATGATCCATTGAATTTTAATGAGGAAGAAACATCAAATGACCAAATCTCTGTATTAGGTAAAATTCAGGTATGATTAAGTTATTATTATTGTATTTATTGCTGACAACGCAAGTGCGTCAAAATGGTTCTCAATAATTATTTTATATATTTGCTAAACAATAACCTATAAAATATGCGAATTTAATTAACTATTTAAATTGGTTATAGAAATACTACTAAACTACTGCTACTGAATTATTACTGTCTATGAATTAAACCTACTACCTATAAGTAATTAAAATATATTTTATTAATATAATAATGTATCTCTTTTCTTATGTATCATGATTTCTAATCATAATCTTGGGGTGAAAGTTTGTTTAAACTTTCCTTATTTAATAATAACAATAATAATAATAATAATAATAATAATAATAATAATAATAATAATAATAATAATAATAATAATAATAATAATAATAATAATAATATCATAGAAAATTGTTGGAATTTTTCATAGAAAAGTAACAAAAAAATTGTTATTTATAATATAATTTGTTGTTAAAATTTAGACCTAATATTAATTTTTGTTATTTTTCCTCATTTCAGGCAATATCTCTTTTATGTCTGACTTTTTACTTTGGTTTTGTCCTTATTATATAAAATTTGTAATCCTGACATTAACTTAGAAGACATTTAAACTATCACCTGAATCTTCTGATATATATTTACCTTAATCAAATAAAGTTTTCATATAAATTACATTACTATTGTCCCAATTTACACGTACAAGACCTATTTTAAGCTTAGATAGCAATAACATTTTTAAGAGGCATTTGATTTTAAATAGACCAGCAATGTTCTAAACCCAGTAAAGCACTTTGCCTTACTAAACACTTACCTAAACTACCTGACTCCAACTCTACTTACTATCTTGACTTTAAAAAAATATTTTGATTATAAAAATATGACTGACTGCCGAATACTCCGTTAACTCTCTAGATCACCGAACTCAACTTTCTATTATTGAACAATTTAACTGATTCGTTGAAAATTACTCAAACTTTATCACTGACTACTCCACCACTCATTCATAATTAACATTAAAACGACTTACCTTAGAACTCCACCAACTTTTCTCAATAAAATTGAGCCGTTATACACTCTCGACTCTCTCGAACTCCACAAACCCTTTTTGGTCCATCTCAATGGGAGCCATCCTTTCAGTCCAAACACTTCCGTTTGAATACTTAATTTACTATGTGCATTTTGATATATTATTACCTTACCAACATTCAATTCACGATTCTCTTCATTTTATCTCATACTACCAACTCACACTAATTAAAATTTATGACATACCAAGGTCATACCAATTTCCCTTAGCTCTAAAAAAATACTTCTCTAATAAATTAATTAACATACAAAATGAGATTAAATAACTATCAACAATATTAATAATTAACAAA
The DNA here is from genome assembly GCA_015478945.1 of Trachelipus rathkii. Taxonomy (NCBI): domain Eukaryota; kingdom Metazoa; phylum Arthropoda; class Malacostraca; order Isopoda; family Trachelipodidae; genus Trachelipus; species Trachelipus rathkii. The sequence continues at coordinate 30,156 of JABUQX010024011.1, read as the reverse complement.
CTGGAACATATGTAGTGCTTATAACAAAAAATAACATTAGAAAGGACTAGCTAACACCTTAACAAAATTATATCTTCATACATATTATTACATTAACTTACACCAAGAGTATCGTGATAGAGTAGAAATTTCAATAAAACAAATCATTTCAACCTACAACAGTTTCTTTCCTATCTAAAAACAATACAGTCCTAGTATACCTTCTCAATTAAATACATATATATTACTCCACTTACGTCCTCCTAGGCTTGTCTCTTTATACACATTTGATTTTCACCCCCACGTTCAAACCAGATATTATAAACTTCTTTAATGTCACACACACAAATTATAAATGAGCTGATAATATCATCAATAATCTGATAAGCAACTAAATGAGTTCATACTAACATAAAGAGGACGACCTCTACAAATATTATACAGACAATTAATATCATGATGTGGATGCATAAAATTGTAAGCACCTGTCACTGATATATTTATTATGTGACAACAATTTTTTCACCAATCCAATATTCAGAAATGTAAGATAGTTAATAAAAAAAATAAAGTGCTCTCTGATTAATAATAATAAGTACTTGCCTTGGTAATAATAAAACAAGGCAAGGTGTTTCCCCCAGAAGGTTTCAAGGACAATGGTGGGATCTATAAGATAAAAGAAACCAATATCTATGTTTGATAGCCTTGAGATAAGCATTCTCGGTAACTCACAGCTTGTCTCATTTCAGTAAGAAAAATACACTCAGAGATTGTAACACCCCCCCTCTGCACAACAGCGCTATGAGATTAAAAGTCCCGCATTTATAGAAAACTTATTCTACACTGAGGAAGACATTCCATCCAGTCATTGTTACTTGGCCTCTTTTAGTTCTAAGGTATATATAGTGACAAAGCGTATCTATCTACCTCTACCCCCCCCTAACTTGAATCACAACACCAATGTAATAGATAAAACACACTTTTTGTATACTCAAATGTAAACCAACATACTTTCCAGCTATTATTTCAATTAAACCTAGAACCCTGGAATTGACACCTCTTCACAAACTTTAGCAAGATCCCAAACGGCAAGAGGTATTGGCCACCTAATACTATTAATATTCTAAAACGTTATTGAGCTGGTCTCATTAACAACCTTTGAGAGGCTGTAAACTTTTTTCCCTAAAGGACTCCAGTTCATTTTCCATTTATTGTATAATGGGCGTGTGCCCCATCTTTTCAATGTGTGATTCCTCAAAACTGTATATTTTTCAGTATCTACATATGATTTTATAAAATAAATATATAAACAATTTAACCTCATAGCCCAATTTTTTACCAACCTTTATGTGTATGAAGAACACGCTCGTTGATCTAACTTTTTTCCCCATAAACAGAAGACCACCTGACTACAGATATCTATTTCCCGCTACTCTAAGTACTTGTCCTGACCTTGATTATTATTTTATTTGAGGAGAGCATTATGACTATCACACTTGCTTGGTGTTCTATATATAGAATCGGAGTGATCCCTTCTGTCCTCAACTAACTATATATAAGGTGGCACATATAAAACTGGTCCCAAGTGGAAAATACAGTTTAAATGCTATTATATAATATAGAATGTGACAATCAAATAGGTTAATATAGTATAATATATATTAATATATAATAATTAAATAATATATTTATTTATATTAATATATATATATATAATATATTATATATATATATAATATATATATATATATTATAATATATAATTATATATATATATAAGATAATTACACATATATATATTATATTATATTATATTAATTATAATATATATATATATACTAGTTAATTTATAAATATATATTATATATATATATACATATATATATATATATAAATATATTAATATATATAGATATAATATTATATTAATATATTATTAATTTAATATTAAATATATATATATATATATATATAATATATTATATATTTAATATATATATATATCATTAATATTCTACTATATACATATATATTTAATATATATATATAATATATAATATATAATATATATTAAATATATAATATATATATTTATATATATATTAATAATATAACCTATATACGGTATATTATATATTATATATTATATATATTATTACCGTATAATATATATTTAGTTAAATTAGGTTTAGTATATATTTACGAGTTTAAAATTGTCAATCACGCTAATCAAGTCAAATTATCGACAGCATAATTTTTTTTCTTCAATTGATCATTAGTATTTCTTGTTTCAGATTATTACTAGCAAATACTTAATTTGATGTCGCCTTATGTATTAAAGTGAGAGGTAATAAATATTAAGTTTATAAATATTATTAAGAAAAAAAAAAATATATAATACTCAATAAATAATTCATGTAACTCATAAATAATAACCTAATTGAATAGATATTATGACTTAGAATTAGTTAACATTGAATTGACAATCTGGGGAAATTCCTATACCATTTTTTTTTCTTCATCTATTGATTTCGTTTACAACCTAGCTTATAAGGATAAAGATAGGCTTAAAAATAAAACAATAAGAAAAATGTATTTAAATCAACATCTCATTCAGTGAATCAAAATGTTAAAGGAAGTCAGATATAAGATAAATGAAAAAAATATTTTATTAGACAGTTTATTTTATTGTGGACCAAAGGCCCAAATAATAATGTAATATTAATTTCCATGTTGACCTTATCAACCTTCCTCATAACTAGTGTGTGTGTATATGTCAAGATAATTTTTGATTTACATTAATATTTAAAGTTATATAAAAAATATAAGCTGATTTCTATAAGTGTACTTTCAGTTCCACTTTACTAATCGGGGAGAGTGAAAGGCTGTTTAATAGTGGGGGCCAAATATACTCTCTCCAAGAACAAATCGAATTACACCAGAACATGTAGAGGAGGAAAAGATTTATGTTGTCGCTATTCATTAATTTATGAAATGCAATTCATAAAATCTTAATATCTATGTATTGTATCATCTCCAAAATAAACTAACTCCTAGCTTGTCGCGTTTTTCCTATCCAATTGTTCTCGCATTAATTAATAATTTTTTTAAAATCAATGTTTTGAAGTAATTTGCTATATACAAATTACTAGTAAATACCTATTAATAAAAATTACAAAAAATATAATAATTGGATGATATATAATTTAAAGAAGCGAACTTTTAATATTAAAGTAAATCTTTAATTATTAATCAAGATAAACTTTAATTTAATAAAATATTTCATTTTTACTGAATATATATAGAAACAATAACATTATAAAAAATATATTAATTATGAAATCATTAAAATAATCTATTATATATATAATATATATTATATATATATTATATATATATATATATAGTATAATATATTAATTAATTAAATATATTATTATATATTATATATAATATATATCACATATATTATAAAATATATATTAATTATTATATATTATATAATATTAATATATTATATTAATAATATATATATTATATATATAATATTTTTATATATATTATTATATAATATATATATTATATTAATTTAAATATATATATTAATATATATATATATTTAATAATTATTCATTAATTGAGAAAATTACCAACCCTGGTATAAAAAAAAAAAAAAAAAATAAATAATAATATATATTTATATAATATATATAGCATATATATATATTAATTAATATATATATATTAATATTATATACTAAGTGATTTAATATATATATATATATAATAATTATAATAAATTCTTAATTTAATTATAACTATATATAATTATTAATATTATCATATATATATATTATATAATATTAATATTATTATTAATATATATACCTTCTCAAATATATAATTATATTATATATATATATATTATATATACGGGTATTATATATATATTATATTAATATATAATATATATTATAATATATATTAATTAATTAAATTATATATATATATATAATATATATATTTATTATATATTAATATATATTATTAATATTAATATAGTATATATATATATTATATTATATAATATATATACTATATAACTACTATATATATATATATATATTATATGAATATTAATATAAACTCAAAATATATATAATATACTTATATAATATTAATATATCTAATTACTTAACAATCATATACTAATGCAAATTACCATTATATATTAAATACACAACAATACTCCTCATTAAAAAATAGATTATTAGTACAATAAATAAAATTCAACACTTCATCACCTTAATTCAACCACTCAACTAACCATATAACTTTGAACCCCCATCTGTTAATAAATAAAAACAATTTAATAAAATTAGTAAGTTTAGCAAAAAAATATAACCTTACAAAACCCTCTCAACTATAAATACCAATATCAATAGAATGACATCGCCTCCCTTGCTCACCCAATTCTCTATAATCTCCCTACAGAAGCTATATTTATTAAAAAATTTATAAAAAATCTTTAAATTCACAAGTGACTATAAGTCAGCCCTGGCTATATATCTAATTTATTATATATCCACACTCATAATTGCTTAAAATTAAGATAACCATAAATGATGTCTATATTATACTCTATAACTTCTTTTATATAAATGTCAAATATAATGTAATAAAAAGCAAATTAAACGTGCAATACCAAACTCAAATACTATTATATATATATATCACCATACTTGAAGCACATTCACCATAACGAAACCAAAATTTAATAACTTAATTTTATAACCCTACCTAAATAATTCTTTAAGCTTTACGAGTTATAATATATCCATTACTATTTACATTTAAGTTCCTAGTTCCTTACTACCAATAACTAAAGTACTTTAAAATTTATAATCCTTAATAGAAATTTTCCCCCTTTATTATGTCATCACTATTAGATTCCGACATTAATCAAGATGGTTTTTACCAACACAACTAAAAGTTATACTCTATAATTACTACACTACCTCTATATAAATATTACTAGAACCCTATTTATATAAACCCAACATATCTTATTACTTATCTAACTGGTTTTTTTACCCATTTAAATAAACTCTCTTCATCCATCAAATTGTATCATAAAACTTACTCTATTAAGCTTTAAAAGGACATCCATACACTTAAGAAGGATTTGGATTACAACGTCCCCCACATCAACCTAACTTTTAAATTACCAAAATGGTATCAAAAATAATAATAATAAAACCATCAAAATTAAGACTCAAAAAATTATATAAAAGTAGGCAATAATTACTTATCCAACTAATCATTTACAGCTAGGACAGTCAGTTCATATATTAAGGAACATAATCTAAGCTCCTTCTTAACATTACACATCAATATCAAAAATTTTATAAATTAGATATTATTAATAATGGGTATTGCGCCCAGGAAAGGTCATCCTTATATCAATTCCATACACGTTAATTAATTAACTTTATTTTATTTAATTATTACAACTAAACCTTATCCTAATCAATCTTTCCAACTTCCCCTCTATAAAAATAATTATATTAAGTATATATGCTGATATATTAAACAAGTATATTTCAAGTCACAAAAGTCTTCTATAAAACATTTTGACATATTAGCTAGGGTAGATAAGCTGTACAACAATAATAAATTAATAATTTAATCCATTATACTTGGAGCAGTTGGTTAAACTATAAAATATAACGAATGAATTAGATATCACATTCAATATTATAAAAAATTATCCTAACTTCAACAAAGAGTTTTAGCTAATAAAAATTTACAAGAAAAGAAGAAATATTATATTATTAATAATACATCCCCAATACTATAAATATTTCCTATCTAAAAAAAATACCCCTACCATTGGATAAGATCGCATCACATCAACTACTTATTATACACTGTGACATTTCTCCACACTACTACCTCCCTCCTCACTAAATCTGCAGTTGGTTAGTCGTGCCGAAACTTCCAATGACACACAATATTAAAAAAAATTTAGGCCACTGAATATAACTCTTAAACTGTGAACCAATAAACATTTGAGAAATATACAACTTTACATAAATAAGAAACAACTCTCCCAATATTCATATTACAGAAATAATATCTCCACCCATTTTCTAAAATTATTGCAGTCATCCAGGCCTGTTATAATATGAGTTACACTCAAATATCATACAATGCGAATATTCATAATAATATAAAATTTATATTAAAAACATATAGGCTTTATACCTTCCCTACTACACCTAACCACTTCTATATAACTTAGAAACAATTTATAAATTATACTTTACCCTTTAAAAGGCCCATCTATGACACAATGCAATAGATCTTCTAATTTCTATAGTAAATTATCTAGATACATTTTACAAATAGGACCACCTCCTATTAGTTCTCAATAGTAAAATTTAATATTATATCTTATATAATAACACAGGATACATAGATAAGGTGAAAAAAAATATATATTATACACCAACCAGTCATTTATATACTATTTCTGACCAAATTTACTTGCAAATACTATTAATTATAAAATAACTTACCCTCTATCACCACTAGTCAAAATGCCTTATCCTACATTGACATGTGAATGAATTGATAACACCCTAAAACGGCTTCTTACTAAATTATTCATAATACCCACTAATGAACATTTACTATATCAATACAACTATAATAACGTTCATTCTAAATTACTTGATTTAATACTTTACTGGGTCCACCCTTGCTTTGAATATATATTGTAGGTGGTCTCAACTTATATCTTAAAATATAGGTAAGACCATTTCTCATAGTAAGCAGTGGGTATATAAGTTGAGGTGTTAGATAAGTGCTACAAATGTTAAATAAAAATAATTTAATATAGTGATAATAATAGTATTATATAAATATATATATATTTATATATATAATATATTATTATATTATATCATATATATATATATATATAGTAGTATTAATAATATATAATATATATTAATATTAATATATATATTATATATATTAATATATTATTATATATTAATATTATTTATTATATACTGATATTGTCATTTTGTTTAATGAGTTAAATAAAATAATCATAATAACTTATGATTTGGAGTGCTATATATCTTAAACTTCTATGATCTATGAGGTTTGCCTTTGTGGCTAGACAAGGCACACGATTCGAGAGAAGAGTTTAACAGTGTTACTTACATTTATCAGAGTAGGTCAGAGTTTAAAATGTCAATATAGTTGGAATATGACAACTTGATATTTGTTAGTGCCTCGAAACGCTTTTTAGTTAGTAGTTAAAAATGATCTTGTTGGACACGAGTGTGTTCTTTTATTAGATTTATCTATGCTATCAATTATCTTCTATTTGACATCTTAACTTTTCTGTTATACCCATGTAAACTTAATTAATCTAGGTGTATATGAAGGATAAGAATTAATGAATTATATAGATAAAGTTTACTTACTTAAATTTGGAGAGGTCTTTACAAAATTTTACTAAACTTATTCAATGATTATTATGGTTGGGATTTTAAATATATGATCTCTGATACTCACTTATACTCTCAACGTCATTGGGATTGACCCCATTTCATTATCCCGCCTTAGGAATCTTGTATACTTCACATTACACTAGTTATATTGTGACTTAATTCTTCCATCAGGCATCCAGTTTGGACAATATCTGTTCATTATTGGGTTTATATTGATAGCTCACCATATTCGAAAAGTTCATTGCCGGATAGTACTCCGCTGGTCTCTTGCTACTGTTATAATTTTTGAGTGAGTTCCTGAATGCTGTCACCTTTAAGGCCTTTTCCTAGGGAGTAATGGGTTTAATGTAAAATTATTCACGGACTTTGGTTTGTACGATCTTAATTATAAATAATGTCCTTATTATTAGGTTACATATTTTATTATATTATCTTTCACTTCAAATTCAGATTAATATTCACGGATTTTGGTTTGCCAAACTTTCCAATTTATATAATGTCTTGACATATTTTTTCAATTTCCATTACTTAAGTTATCTATCAGCTATTAGGTGTATATGAGTTATATATAGTAATCAAATTACTTAAGTATATTAAATAATGGTATTGGGTAGATTGTGTGCCTGGTGATGTGCTATGTATATTCTTGCGTGGTGCTGGTTTCGCTACCTGACCACCTCAACCTCACCGTGTGGTATGGGTAAATAACGAAACGTGCCCACCTCTACATGTCCACACTCACGCTCAGTTGTGTCACTCTCACAGTTCCGTAAGCTCCCTATTTTTTTTATTTATTATTTTATTATATTTATTGTTAAAATAATTTCCATAGTTTTACAATAAGTACTTATAAAACCTGTTCATTTATGTGGCAATTTTAAATTGAAATTGTGTTTTCTTTTGGTCTATTATTTTTGTTTTATGAAAAAAAATATTTTTTTTTTATTTTATCAAATATTTTAGTAATTACGCTTTAACGCTTGTATTGAAATCCGAAAATTATGTACACTAGTTTTTCTGTAGGTTTCGTACTTTTCGCAAAAACATTTTCATTTTTCTCAAAACGTCTATATTAACATTAAGTTGCTGATTATTAAAAATCTGTCATAATTTAAAATCATCTCTCGGACTTACTATTCATTTGCATTCTGTTACCACCTGAAATTATTTGTTGATTGGATTCATATAGTAGCAATATATTTTAAAAAAAAACGCATAAATAATAAAAATTCCAAAATAGACTGACTCCAAAAAGATAAAGACAGAAAGAGAAAGGTAGAGAGATATATATAGTATATATAATAAATATATATATAATTTAATATATTAAATATAGTTACATATATATATAATATATATATATATATTTATATAATAATATTAATAGGATTACGATATATAATATATATATATTAACTTATATTATATTATATATATACTTTATATATTTAATATATAATATAATATTATTAGATTATATATGATAGGTATAGTATAGAAAATGTCAATATATATACTATATATATAACTATAATATATAATATATTATATATGATATATACCTATTGATTCTATTATTACGAGTGAGAAATGAGTAATTCACTCTTAAGCTTAGTTTCATGTATTCAGACAGTGTTAAAACTAGGAAAAGGGACAAACCCCTAGGTACTTTGAGTAATAGAGGCATCTGCCGTTAGCCAAAGGTGGTGTAGACTAGTATAGCATGATAATGAATATATATAATAAGATATATATATATATATGTGTAAGTATTAGAATATATATATATATTATATATATATATATAACGTATATGATTATACTTGTGATATATATATGATTATATATATATAGAGTATATATATATTATATATATATATGAAAGAATCTCGTTTATAGTCAAGCATATATATTATTAAGAGGTGTCACTGTGGGATTAAACAAAAAGGTATAATTATTTATAGTAAAATATTATATAAATTATATAATAGATATATAGAAAAAATAATAGTATAATTACATTTATTTAGATATTACTGAGATAGCTGATAAAGTATAATATATATATATATAAAATATGAATAAATACTTTATAAATACTCATTTAAAGAATCTAAATTGAAATATCTAAAATATCGAAATACAGAAATTTATTGAGAACAGCGTAGATAGGACTTCACCTTTATTTATTAACATATTTTTTTATTTTTTATTGTTTATGTGTTAGATGAATTAAATATAAGGTGTTGTATTATTTATTTATTTAGTTTATTTATTATATTATTTGTGTGTGTGTGTATGTGCGTGAGAGAGAGAGAGAGAGAGAGAAGAGAGAGAGAGAGAGAGAGAGAGAGAGAGGAGAGAGCGAGAGAGAGAAAAGAGAGAGAGAGAGAGAGAGAGAAGGAAGTTAAATGTTGCGGGTACAAGTTCAATCTAGTCTTAAAAGAACAAGGATAAATTATATTATAAATTTAAATACAGTTACAAGTTTATTGCATATACAACTGGCCCAAAATTTTCCTGTGTAACTTCTACCCCAAACCGTCGCACACCCCAAGTCATGTATTTAGCAGTAATTATTTTAAATAAAGGTTACCAAATGCAATTGGCGAAAGATAAACTGGGAAAGCTTTTCAATCGTTATTCTAATATATATATATATACTATATATATATATATTAATATATATATTATATATAGTAATAATTATATTATATTGTATATTATATATATATTATATATAACGTTAGTTGATCTATTATTACTTATAATTTAGTACTATATGAGCACATAGGGACTATATATTAATAGCCAAAATATATGATAAATGAGTAGTTATATATATGTAAGAATTTTCTTTAATGAATCAAGTGTGATTCTTCTCATGTATTCATCTTGCGTTTATATTTAATTCATGAAAATAAAAATGCTAAAACAAATCTCCATTGTGGTGAAGATGCGTATCTAAGAAGATTGACTGGTGTATAGTATATTTGAAACAAATGGTATTAGAACATGGTATTGAAATAGAAAAAGAACTGGTTTTTAAACCATAAAAGGAAAAGATCAAGTGGGTTTTAATAGTCGAATGCATATAAAAAGAAAATAAATGAAACACAAATGTTTTAAAGAAATAATTTATTGCAGGCTCATTATATTAATAATTCTATTTTTAAATATTGTATTATTTTTCATGAATGAAAATTATAAATGAATGAAATGAAATAAGATTGATGGAAGAAGCTGAAATATAATAACTTAGAAATTCTTATATATATAATATTATATATATATATATATATATATTATATATAATATATATATATATATATATTATATATATATATATATATATATATATATTATATATATATATATATAATATAATAATATACTTATACCAGTTGGGCGCTCGTATATCATGGCTCGGGGCGCTGCTGCCCCTCCAAATGGTACAACATGTTGCCAGGCTTTGACGGATGTTTGTTATAAAATTTTTGTCAACATATAAGAGGTGAAAGAATGATTTTTTTTTAAAAATTAATCATAAATTCGAAAGATATTTACCAAAAGAAGAATCAAGAAAGCATGTTGTTTTGGCAACGCAGAAATTAGATAGACGATATTTTTTTTCAATAACTAGTCCAAAATACTCTGTGATTATAAAAATTAGAGGGGGCAGGCTATTTCCATATATTTACTGCTATGTCTCTCACACAAAAAAGAGCAACTTTATTAAAAAATTGTATCAATAGAAATGCAAGTCAACAAGAAAAAGAAAATACCAGACTTCCAGTATAGAATGTTGGATCTATATATAGCAAGTTTGCACGCAGTTTTCGAGTCTTTTTTGAATTTTATGGGCAATATCATTACCGCAGATTGCTTCCATATTAAAATTGCATATTTCAAACTTAGGAATTGCGTGCTTTAATGTCTTCTGTAACATATAAAAACGACACCTATTATTAAAGACAATAAAAACAGTCGATTAATCTTTATGCAGAGGAAGGTTTGTGTTGTGTTTTGTTTTTTTTTTTTTTTGGTGTTGAAAAATTTATTGGATATAAGATATAAAGAATTTACCCAGAAAAAAAAAATAGGGGCACTAGACATTAGATACAAAATAGATAAATGAGTAGAACAGTTTAATAGCGTTCTAGATGTATTGAAAATAAGTAGAAAGGAGAATGAAAGCATTAAAGAATATGAAATGAGATATGCAAAAATAATGGGTGAGGCAACATGTCTTGGGATGAGTGAGTGGGGAACGGATGTAAAAGGGGCACATTTATTATGTTCAGCTAATCTTGAGACATGGCAGGAACAAGTCGTTATAGGAGGGTGTGGTGAAGGAGATTTAGATTATGAAAACATTAAGAAACAAATGTTAAGAATATTTGAAGAAAGAAAGAGTGAAAAAAGGAAACCTAAGGTAGATCTAACAACTGGAAAAGAACGGATGTGGTTTGATAGAGAACATTGTGGGAGTGAAGATAAAGCTATGGGAACAATACCAAAAAGAAATAGGGAAGAAACAAGATGAAATAAAATGCTATAAGTGTGGTTTGAGAGGACACAAAGGTTAGGAGTGTACTAAGGTTGGGATTACATGTTTTGTTATCAAAAAGGACATGGCAAAGGATTGTAAAGAACAATAGAAATGCGTGAAATGTGGATGGAAGGGACATGAGGCACAAGTGTGCAGAACATCAGAAATGAATATAACGAGGTGTAAGAAGTGTGGTAAATAGGGGAATAAAGAAGAAAAATGTTGGTGGAAAATGGAGGAGAATAGAAGAATGGTAAAAGAAAAAAATAAATTTTTTTTTATAGTATATATGATGAGTATGATAGAGAAATTGAGGCCATATTAGATACAGGGAGTACCAGTACAGTCATAGGTAGAAGGTGACTAGAGGAAATATTAAGAAACTTAAGGGGATGTGAGAAAGATCAATTGAGAAATAAGGAGATAAAAATTAATAAAATGTATAAATTTGGAGAAACAGATTATAGGGGGGGGGGGAATTAGAAATAATGGGATGGCTTAAAGGAATGAAGATATACATAACAACAGATTATATAGATGAACAGGATATCCTATGGCTGATAGGTAGATGGACATTAGATAAATTAGGTAACAACAATAATATAAATTTAGAGACTATAGGTATAAAAATAACAGGGAGAATAGATAATAGTGGACATATAAGATTACAAGTAATAAAAAGAGTAAATAACACATGGTTTGGGATCGAACATTGGTGGGTAGAAAACAACAAAAGACAGAGAAAATAAGATACTAAAATTGCATAAACGATTTGGACATTGTAATGAGGAGATATTAAATAACATAGACAGAGCATAAGGGAATAATGATACATCTAAAAGGAACAAAAACAACATTCAACAACTTGTTACAGAAGTAATAACAAATTGCAAATCATTAAATATGTACAAACGAACTAGTAGATCAGTGGTATGGTTAGAGAAGGCACAATATTTCAACGAATTAGTGTCAATTGATATGGGTGAAAAAGATGGAAGGCGTTTTTTGGTTATGGTGGATGAACTCGCAGGATAAAATATATACAGGCAGCATGGAGAGAAGAAAAAACACAAAGAAATAGTAGGAAAGATAAGTAATCGATGGAAAAGCAAAAAAAAACACAAAGAAATAAGTTAGGAAATGAATAGATAATTGAATCGATTGGCATTCAGCGTTTTTGGAAGACAAAACTCAAAACAAGCCACCAACAAAAAAAATAATCAAATAATAACATAAAGAGAATTCCAGAATGAGATAATGAAGTGGTAATAGATTAGTAATTATACGTGGAGTTACATAGTTATTTGAAATTAATTAAAACTTAATTTAAGCGCAACATGCTAACTGAAAGCCTCATGGTCAATATATAGTAATATAAAAGCAACGGGCCAAGTAACGAAAAAAGATATGTGCAAACTGTGTATTAATATATAATTAATAATGATACTGTATTGAGGAAACTTAGCTAATGGAACGTAATGCCCACGGTAGTATATATATATATTACTAATAACTATATACTATAAATTAAATATTATTAAACTTAAACAAACCTATATATATTGTTTTATATACATATTTATATAATATATGTCATTATACTATGATATGAGACTATACGCCTTCAGAAACCCTGAAAAAGCAAATTTGGAATTAATTACTGATAGCTATAAATTATAAGGAGTATAATATTAGGTAGCACTATAGGATCTAAAACAAACTTTAGTAATGTTTTATGAGATGGTGACAAAAGTTTATAGTAAAAATAAAAATATTTAGAAAAAGTAAGTATATAGAATGTGGAACTGTTGAAAAGTTAATATACTGTATGAGGAAACTGTAGGAAGATGGGTATAACAACAAAAATTTATGTTTACAATGGTCAGTCTATGCAAGAAATAACATACCAAATAAAGGAGGGTACACAGCAAACAACTTAGTTTTTGGATGGCAAAGAGAAAAAGAAAGAGAGAGTGAGGGAACAACTGTGGAAGAAGTGTGGGAAGAAATAATATCTGAGAATGCACAGTATAGAAGAAGAGCTTGGAAAGAAGTGATGAATCTACAAGCAGAAGATAAAATAAGAGCACTGAGCAAAAATACAAGGGGTGCTCAGATTGAAGAAGTAGAAATAGGAGACTGGGTGTATTATATGAGGGAAAAGGATAAGAGATGGAAAGGACCAGGAAAAGTGATTGGTATTGATGGAAAAACAGTGATAGTAAAACAAGGGGGTTCAATAAGATACACTCAGAGAGTATATATAATAGGGTTGCAAAAAGAAAAGAATGCATGGAAATTAGAGAATGGACTAAATGTTGAAGACAGGGAGGAAGACCTGGAATTCTCAGATTATGAAGTAAAGGAAAGTGATAGAAATGGAAAAGAAAATGGTGTTAGTGATGATGAAAGTGATGAATATAAAGATAATGATAAGGACGATGGTGATGATAAGGATAATGATGACTATGGTGTTGTTGAAAGTGAACAAGTGGAAGACGATGATACAGATGAAGAAAATGACAGAGGAAAAGAGAGATTTAAGTAGACTAAAGAAAGGAGAAAAATGGAAGATGTATGAGAAAGAGACAGGTCGGGAATAGAGATAGTTAGCAAAGCAGGTAAAGAAATTGAGACAGCATGCCACAAGTAATGAGTATGGAAAAAGGTATAGTCATAATGGGTGAATATTTAGATTTTCCTAGGGCCGATTCATATGGGGAGATTTCCTTGATCCCAATATGATGAGGACCCGTAGTTCCAGTTCTGACATTCAGTAAATTGTATTGTTATATGTATATACTAGATAACTATTTTGTACCCAGGATGGCCAAGAAAAAGCCCAACAAGATTACCGATGCGTATCTATTAGACTAATATTAACTAGACATGATTGAAAGTTATGGGTGAATGGAAGAAGTTAGAGTTAGGAGGAGGAATTTCGAAGGAGAGCCGTTGAAGTGACCCATAATATATTAGATGGTTAATGATTGAATCTGATCATGCTGAGGAGGGGAGAGAGAGGAGAGAGAGTAAACAGTCTCTTCTCTGCTAAAGAACATTTATACAATTTTTTGACGAAGAAGAGAGAGAACCATGAAATGAAATAAGGAGAAGAAGAAGGAGAGAGAAGAGAGGAGAGAGAGAGAGAGAGAGAGAGAAGAGAGAGAGAGAGAGAGAGAGCGACGAGTGAAAAGATAAAGAGGAGAGAAGAGAAAGAGAATGAGAGAGAGATGAGGCCCAAAATCAAGTAGATAAGCAATTCTCAATGGACATCGATTTTCGTTTCTGACACCCATCTGAAATATATTTTTTTTTTTACGGCGTCTTTGCGGTATACAGAATGTGTTCGAATGCATAATCGATAATTTTTAAAAAAAAAGTTTTTATATATAAATTTTTGCACATATTTTATAAACACCAAAATAATATAAAGTGTGAGTAATAGCTCCGTTATGAGGGTAATCTATCGATTCCTATAGATATGGGATATGTTTAGATAAAAAGATAATCACTTTTGATATATTTCCATCTGAGTGTATCCATCTAACAGCTTCTATGGTAATGGGTGTTTTTTAATTAACAGAATGTGTCGGAAGATGCATGCAATCGATGTAAAAAAAATAAAGTATGCGGAGAGGCCGTATGCAAAGAAGGGTGTTATATTATTTACCTAGAGATTGATATAAGTATCCAGCTAAACATATACTATTTATATATATACTATAATTATTATTCAATAACTATTATATATATATATATATATATTAAGTTATATATATATATATATATGAGGAAACTAATATTATTTATATATATAAACTAAATATTAAATTCTTATATATAATAATTAGTTGAATTACATTATAACCCTGCACAGCCCTACCACGCCAAGGTTTACCATACCCCGCCACATGTATATATTAAATATAAATAGGTATCATCTTATATTATAAATAAGATAATATTAATAATACTAATAATATTAATATATAGTATATATATTAGTATTAGTGTTCGCTAGTATATTAAATATATAGTACGTGAATATTAAATACTACATAATGATCATTTTGTATATACGTATATCAACTACATATACATGGATATATAATCTATAATAATATAATAGAGTAATATATAGAATATATAAAATATAATATAGTATATAATATATATATATAGAGATAATATATAGTAAATAATATATATATATATATATAAATGAATAATAAGCTGACATATAATATATAGTAAAGTATAGTTTTGTATATGTTATACCATGAATTTTCTAGTTTATTATATTCTCGCTTCTTCATCTTATATTTCATTATCAAATTTAATATTTGATTCTATGAAATAAAAATATTTAAAAAAGAGAGAGTGGTAACAAAAATATTAATTATTTTAAATTGTGTTTTTTTTTAATGATTTAAACCATTGTAATTTCTTTATATTGGTTTAACCATGTTTTAAACCATTGGTTTAAACCATTGGTTTAAACCAGTATGCAACATTGTACATCCAACGCACAATTGGTATGAAGTTTTTTTATATAGCATTATTTATTTTCTACTGAATTAAATATAAACGCCTTAAAGAAATCAGTTTTTATACTGAGCGCAGCTCTAAATTACCATGATATATAAATGATAGGTAATTAAATGATTATATATATAATATAATATATAAGTAATATATTATATAATTATTAAAGAATAATATAATTTGATATAAACCTATATACTATTTTATATATATATATATATAATAATATGACTATATATATTATATAACTATTATATATAATGCTAATATTCAATTAAAAAGAATTATATAATGGTACATAATATGTAGAGATATATTGAGAATGATATAAAGTCATTGCAAATAATTACGAACTGACTTTTGACTAAATAAGTTAGACTCACATATGGGACAGTCATCCATATTAAAAAAAAAAATCTCAAAACCTTCTTCGAGAGACAGAGGTATTACGGTGGTATTACTCCAGCACAAGGATGGTCCAGCTGTAGCGTGCGTACCAGTTGTGGCACTGAACTATCAAAAGAATGGAACCATTGGCCACTGAGTATCAGACGTAATGGCCAGTTTGTATAAATTTGTTCAGCGTATCATTGCAGACAAAGTATCAAAAGAATGCACCAGGTTCCACTGAGCTATCAAGAGAATGGCACCAGTTGGGGCATGAGCTATCAAGAGAATAACACCAGTTGTAGCATTGAGCTATCAAGAGAATGACACTAGTTGTGGCACTGAGCTATCAAGAGAATGGCACCAGCTCACTTTCCATTTGTCTGTTTCTTCTTTCATTAGTTTTTGACTGATAAATAATAATTTTTAATTATTTTTATATTATAAGAAAATATGCTCAAAATTTGTTTAAAGGTGGTCTCACATATTTCTTCACAAAATTTTAAATATATTTATATACTATATTATATATATATATTATTATAAGTTATATACTATATATATATAGATTTTATAATTTATAGTTTATAAATAATTATTAATACTATGAGTGTAATATAATATTATTATAAGATTTTATAAGTATATATTTAATATAATATAGTGTATATATTAGATATATATATATATATGATTATATAGTATTAATTTATATATATTTATTATATAATATATATATATATATTATATAAATTAAATTATATATATATATCTATATATTAGTGTATATTATATATATAGTAAAATATATAATATATATATTATTATATATATATATAATAAATTAAATATATAATATATATTATTTAATAATTAAATATATAATATATATATATATAGAAAATAAATTAATATTGTAAAATAATATAAATATATAAATATTTATATATATATTTATATATATTAATATAATAATTTAATAATATTAAATCAATTATATTCTATAACATAATAATATTAAACTATATAAATATATATTAATGATTATGATAAATTATAGTACATTAAAATTATGATTATTAATATATTTAATAATAATAATATAAATATTATTAAACATAATAATAAATTATTAAATTAAGATATTATATATATATAATATATTACTGATATTTATGATAGTATAATTATAGACTAAAAGTGTATGAATAAATATTAGTTTAGTTTATATTATATTATATTATATTAGTAAATATTATATATTAAATATGTATATTTATATTATGCAATAACATTAATATAATTATGGTAGTTTATGATTTTATTTCTATTTATTTTTATATTTGTTGTATACTATATTATATTTTATTATATTTACTAGTATTTTACTATACTTAATTGTAAACCTAACCCGGTAGATATATATATATTATATATATATAATTTATCATCTATATAAGTTAGTGAGTAACACTCGCCAAATCTCCAATATATACAGACTGATAATAATATCTGTATTATGATAAATATAATGTATAATATTATTATATATATAGGTTCCCAGTATTATAGAAATGCTTAAGTCTATATATAAAGAGTTGATATATATATATACGAGTAAATTAGTTAAGCTATATTCTTCCTATTATGAGTATGAGTGATTATTATATAGATTTAGTGACTATACCTTACCTCTGATACTAATATATATATATCGGTTAAAGTTTATATATTGAGTATAATATATTAATTTAGGTAGCTTAACGAGTGATACCCTATATATATTATATATATATATATATATATAACTAATAATATATATATATAATATATAGGTATATCTGATGAGTATAATTATATATATATATATTCATATATAATATACGTAGCAGTATTTGTAATAGCAAATACCATACACATATATAGCTATATATATATATATATATATAATATATATTATAGTATATATATATATATTATATATTAATATATAGTATAATATATAATATATAGTATATATATATGTATATATATATAGTAGTATCTATATATATGTATTTTATGTATTATATAAAAATTTGTTTAACTCTTCCTTATATGTTATATATTAATATTATCCATCTATTATATTTTATATTATATTTATTATATATATGAAAAAAATTTACATTATGTTATAGCAGATATTTTTCCTTTAAAAATTCTTATTTATTGTTAGTACTAAATAAAAAAAAATATATAAATAAATAAAAAATAATATATAAATAATATATATTATTTAAATTAAAATTAATTTATAATTTAATATATATAATATTTGCCTTATTTGTTAATAATAAATATATATTATAGCTGTATATTAAACATGAGAATTAAAGTAGTAATGTTGTATATATATATATATATATTATATATATATATATATTTATAGAATATATATTTATATTTCTATATCGATTTATATATTACATAATTATAATTTATTTTAAATTTATATCTTCATTGTCTTGCTCATTCAGCAATCTTTGACAATGGATTTATTTATATTTAGCAGTCTAATTGTTTATATGATTATCTCTCTCAGATATATATAGTTCATTTTTTAACATATTGATTTATTCTATCTCACAAATAACTTTATAATAATATAATTAGTACATATATTAAAAAGTTTCAGGTTCTAAGTGATATAACTTATACATAGAATTTATTATTAGTATTAATTATTATTGATATATATTAGTTATATATAATATATTAAATAATATATGATAAATTTAATATATAATATATAACGTTTTATATTATAAGATATATTCAACATTATATAATATTGTTAGTCATTACCAATAATGTTATAAAAGCTATATTGAATGTACTAAGTGACTATATACCTGTAATTAATTACTTATATATATTATAAGGTATATTATATGTATATCGTAATATTATATATAAATATAAATTATATTTTAGATTATAAAACAATTCTTGATTTATATATAGATAATATATATAGGGTAATTATTTATAGTATATTTATGTACTAATATATATTATATGCTAAGTATTCAAGTGTGTGCACTATATTATATATATATATATATAATTTGTAATATATGAGGTTTACGAAATATCAATAAATTCATTATATAGAACGATTATTTTGCTTTACTATATACTAAATCATATATAATAATATTTTTAATTTTATTTATGAAATAAGCTTTACAAATTACAGATAGTTAATCCTAGAGACTCTGTTTAAGAGGGATGGTATATTAATTGGATTAGTACATTTATATTTACAAATATTAATATAACTCAATTATCATATATATATATATAATATATTATAGTGACTTAAATAAATAAATAAAGACATTAACCTATATCTGATAATAGAGGCTCAGTTTAAGCAGGGATGGTATATATAATGGATTAGTGCTGACATTTAATATTATATAATCATATAAATCATATTATAATGATATATATCTTATTTCGTTTGTTGAGGATAGGTGCTCCTCTTACCATATTTTTCCCTGAAAACGAAAGAAGGAGAAGAAGGAACGGAGGGTGACGCGTTCTTCATATTATGGAATATTTCATGCATAATTTTTGAATTTTCAAAAATTCCAAATTTATTTGTTTGAATTCATTGCGAACCCACAGACACAACAACCGACACACACGACCCACACCATCCCTACGTTGCCTGGGGCAGTAAAGTAATAATATATTTAAATCTTTATATTTATATGTGAGCTTAAAGGTTAGTATATACTACTATATAATATGGTAATATATTATTCTCTGAGTATATTATATATGTAAATATATATAATGGTTCTAGTGTGAGTGATATATATGCAGAAAGGTTTAGCAGGGAAGAGTGCTCAAGCGAAAGGGCCGCGTGGTGTTCCGTTCCTGTTCGTCGCGTATCCTTAGAGTAGAAATTACTAGCATAGTTCCCCTCACTAGAAATAGAGAGTAGCGGTCCTACTGCATACGTCTGAATGGTTGATAACTTTTAGAAAAATAAATTTATTAAGAATGAATATAATAAATCAATATATTATATATATATTATATATATAATTATAGTATTATATATATAACTTAATAATATATATACTCACTATATATATATTAATATATATATATATAATATACTACTACGTAAGTACCTTATAGGGAAGACGTAAGATGTAATATATACATATATATTATATATAAGGGTATATAGTTAGTATAGTTCTATAATGTATCAGTTACATAAACCTGTTATATATTTATGTAATATATATTTATTATAATGTATATAGTAATATATAAATATACATATATTATATTATATTTACTTGAAGCATGCATATATATTTTAGTGAGTAATATATACTGACTAGAAGTATATAGATACCTAATATATGGATATTTATAGTAATATATATTGATGTGTGAGTAACTTATCTTTATTAATTTTTAGAAGATTAGATTTTACCTTCTGCATTTTTTTCATATCAGTTTTTATGACTGATAAAATAATAATTTTTTTATAGATGTATATCTTATATATTTGATCAAATATGACTCAGAAATTTGTTTAAGTGTGGTCTCACATATTCTTACAAAAATATCTAGCTTTTGAATTATAATATAGGTTATCTCCCATACATTTATAAATAGTAGTATCTTAGATATTTAGAAAATATTAAGTATATATTATATATATATTATTATTATATGTACATAATCTTATAGATTTAATATTATGAAGTAGCTATAGGTAATAAATTATTATATAAGTTATAGTAGTATAATGTTGGTAGGTTGTAGATATTTATAAAATAGTAATATCTATATAAACTTTGTGTATATTATTATATATATATATATATATATATATATATATTATATATATATATATTATATATTAGTACATAGATCGGTAATTTATATATATATACAATATATAAATTAATTAATAACAATATATATAATAACATGTTCTATATAACAACCAATTACAATATACTATATATATAATATATGGGATATCAATATCATCAATATAAATTCTATAATAATATCTACAAAATTTGAATACTAATATACGCACTAAATATTATATATAGATTGATATAATATAAATAATAGTAAATATATATACTATATTTTTATAGATAATATATATAATATTATAATACTAATAGAGTTAAAGAGTGTATTAACCTCACATAGAGGTTACATAAGTATATACTATAATATAGTGTTATATATAACTCAAAACATTATAATATATACTAATTATATCGTTTATATATATATTATATTTACTATATATATATTAATATTATAATATGTAATAATATTATAATGAAATTTATATATGTATCATAGCAACCCTAATATATAATATATAGTAGGGACTTTATGTTATCCTTGTAATAATTTGATAACGCAAATTACTTTTCTTTCACGTAAATAAGTATTTATTTGACTAAGTAATGTATTATAACTTAATAACTAAAGTGCGTATATATACCATGATACCTACTTCAACTAATGCCTTAAACCGGATTTTCTTTGAAATTTGAATACACAATCATATCTACAAATAATAATTCTAAATATATATAAAATGATATTACTTATAGTTATATAATTTATATATATTATACAGTAAAATAACTTTTACATATATATGGCGAATTACATACTATATTGTAATAGTTATGAAGTATAGCCACAGAAATTATATATAAATGATTATATACCTGGAAAAGCGTGATATTATATATATAGCTATATATATATATGTGATATAAATTAATTATATTATAAATATATTTACGTAATATAAATATACTATAATAAATAAAAATATTCCTCATATAATAATAGACGTATAAAACCTCTTTTTACGATCAAACCATTCTTCCACTTTTCGTATAGTAAAATGTTATTGCGATCTAATGTATTCCTATTACAAATATATTATATATAGTAATATATAATAAATGTATTTATGGTTGAACGAAGGAGTTTGAATATTCAATATGCATTGTAAGGAATGGGGTTTATATATACCATCTATTATATGTAAGTATATACTTTAGTATATATATATATAGAACAAGTATATAATAATATTAAATAAAGTAATTTTATAATGTAATATACATATATATATTATATATATGTATATATTATATTATCTGATTATTATTATTATATGATATAATAATAAATGTTAAGTATAAATAATTTAGATAAATACGAGCTAATCAATTGCTATATTATATTAGGAAACAGTCTAGATATATAAATTATATAATATAATTAGTTACTTATCATATAATATAATATAATTAATATTATATATATAGCTGATTTATTACTGATATATTAATTAATTATAATAAATCAAGAGATACTTAAAACTTTGTTATATTAGTATTTATTTAATAAACTAATATCATATATTATATATCATCATCATATATAAATGTGATACAATAGGATATATAATAATAATTAAGTAAATATAAATAATAATATAGTAAAAATTAAATATATATATATATCATAATCTATATATATAGATTTTTAAATATAAATTAAAATAAAATTGTTGTAAAATATCTAGTACTAAATGTTTATACTATATATATATTATTACGTATATAATACTGACTTATTATTATATAGGCCTATTATATATATATTATATACTAGTATAATAGAAGCATATATAGGTTTTGCAGCTATATTAGCTTTTTTTTATTTAAAGTAGGATTTTTTTTTTCTTACCCTTATATGTAATAATCGTGAAAGATACTTTATTGGGCGTTGACCGGTACTGGTAGAGTATTATATATATTATAAGATATTTTGCAACATAGTTAGTAGCACATATCTTGAATGTGTAGTACATTAATTAGTGAAGCTTTTATTGTCTTCTTATTATGGGTACATAGGATATTTATAGGTGAAGTGGTATAGAGCGTAATGGGTACATGAGGGTCATTTATATAACAACTCTTGAATGAGATTAATTTTGTTAAAGAAAGGCGTTAAAATTTCTAATAATAAGTATATATATATATAAAAAAGAAATATTTTAATACCAACAAGTTCTTACAAAGAATATGATTTATCGGTGTTGTATTTGGCCTCTCTCACGTAATGATAAATTATTTCATAGAGAATTCTTGCTGCTGATGATATTTTATGTTTTGTGGTATACTTATTTATTATTATATATTTAGTAGCAGAAGAAAGAAAATTACAAAAATTAAGAATACCTTTTATCATTAGTTATAAATAAGGACAAACGCACTGAGTGCTTCACAGAGGAAGGTGAAGAAAGGAATATGAAAGATTCTATTAGGAATCAGATATATAAGAGTCACCTCACAATTTGGGTTG
The DNA here is from genome assembly GCA_015478945.1 of Trachelipus rathkii. Taxonomy (NCBI): domain Eukaryota; kingdom Metazoa; phylum Arthropoda; class Malacostraca; order Isopoda; family Trachelipodidae; genus Trachelipus; species Trachelipus rathkii. Next base: position 5,727 of record JABUQX010024011.1, on the reverse strand, counting down.
ACCTCAAAATGGAACTTTTTTCATAAAATGAAATTTCGATGCAAAATTTAGCTATTAATAATTAAAAGCTTTTTTAAACGTTGTTACAAATATATATGCACAGCAACAAACCTTCAACAAGTAGTTCCGTCCAAAATGAATTCTACAACCTTCTATCTAATTTTGGGAAGCTTCTCTTAGAGCTACTCGTATGGTCGTCCAATGACAGAGAGTACGTATAATTACATAGTATAACTTTAATATTTAAATAAATATTAGTAATATGATATATAATCTATAATGTTTTGTAGCAAAGCATTTGAAAATGTTTATTAATATTAATTATTACATTATAAGTTATACAGTGTCTCTAATGATATTAATTTTGATTTATAAGAAGTATTATGAGAATTTTTTGGAAAGTTATTTTAATACAATATAACATAATATAATATTGTAACATATTAGCTCTCACCTATAGTGTGATGTATGTGAGTCTTTGTTATGGATTTGCATGAGTACATGTTATTATGTAATGCAATATATATATATATATTATATATTAAGGTGCTTAAACTATTATATTAGTATATATTAGTATATATATATATATATATATTATGATATAGTATAACACTTAGACGTGTGGCTCTCTCTCAGGATTCGTGAACAGATATGTCTCACTATTGCTACTGCATTTTCTCTCTACTGTGGTGAGACATACTAGTGATGCAGCCTAAGGGATGTCCGAATGACTGTCCCTTCCTCCAATCCAACACATATTATGAAATGATTTATTATCATAACATAATAATTTGTTAATTATAGTACCTCTTCCAATTTTTTATTTGAATTTCATTTTGCGCACAATACCAACAACAGCACAATCAACCTTACGACAACACTGAGAACCCTTTCAACCCACGTTTGCTGGCGGCGACATAATATATATAAACTGGACTAATTTGATAAGAGAGTTTGTAATATAATAGTAATAGTATTTTACAATATTGAAACATAAAATTACGTGAGTAAGTATAGTAATTATATATATTATAAGTATGAAAAAAGGTATGTTAAGTTAATAAATATATATAAGTGATAGTAGATGACTATTATTGATGACTCAATCGGTAGAGGGACAGAGTCTCATGGCAGAGGGCCCGGGTTCGTTTCCTTCGGTCCTTATCCTGGTATTAAATTACTTAGCATAGTTCCCCTCCTCTGAAATTAGAAAATTAGGCTTTGCACGTGAAGGTAGTGTGTGAAAATATAAGTGCTCACAAATAATAGAATTATGAATAATAAATTAAAAAATTGTATAACTTAAGAATATATTGAATGATTAAGTTGATTATGTATATCGGTAAATAGCATAACGTAGGCATTAATTATAATTACAGTGACAAGAATATACTATATATAAAAGTAGAGATATTGAATATTATATAACTTAACTAATAGATCGTATATATATATATATAAGTTAAATATTAACTATATGAAAAGAAAAATAAATATTAGAGTAGTGAGAGAAGAAATATATATATTATATTATGAGGTTTAAGTAAAATACTTATCTAAGAAAGAAAATCATTTTCATAATTAGTAAATGTGGAAAAGATTTAGAAATATATTTCAGAATATCCAAATTTTTTAGGAAGATTTCCAAAAACCGGAAACTTCCGCACCGCGCCCCACAGCACCGAACCGCACTGCGGCGAGCCACACGCAAAACATGCCCGCTACCACTTTTATACTTTGTCAAAAAGAATGCACTCCAACATCACCGAAGCATAGGCTAAATAGGCTGTGTTCGCCAATCTAGGAACGCAAGCAACCAATAATAATGGCGTAGCCGAGACACACGCGCAAGTACCCAATTTAATATAAGTAATGTAACTAAATAATTATCAATAATTTAATATAAGTTCATAATAAATTCTCTCTCAATTATTAATAGTAGATCTATATAATCGTAAACATATATTAATGATTCAATATTCATATCATACAAAGCGTCAAGCAAACCTGGCTCCGTAGCCCTCATAATAGAATAAATAAACTAAGAAAGAAAGCCAAAACACTTTAAAAAACTCTACTAATAATAAACCTATTAGTCACTCAAAACAGTGAAAGCATATATACACAGCTATTAAACTGTCGTGATCAGTGTTTACAGTACAGTACAACGCTTTTCGTGGATTTTGTGACTTTGTGATTTTCTGAACCAAATCAGGTAATGCTGGCCGGGGCCATCAATAGTGAGAGATTGTCTCTCAATTTTTGCTCACTTTTCTCTGTTTCTGATACACCTCTAAAAAGACGAAAGTTGAAAAAACATGGATGTTTGAGACTGAAATTTGAATTTCGCACATCGAGTGTGATTTTTTTTTGTACGGCTCGGCTCAGCGCCTCCGGCTCGGCTCGAGACCTTATTGTATGTATATTTTTACTAAAATTCTCTCTCTAGTACTGCTCTATATCCACAAGAAAATTACAGTTTCGAATCTGGACACAAAAAACTCAATACGGCTTGCGAGCTCTGTCGCTCTTGCGGACGTACACCTCTCGATCTCACGTGATAACTCCACCAGCACGTGTGGTATTTAATACTCGTAGAAACAGGGTAAGAAGACGCAGACATCAAATTTATATGTCAGACAGCTCTAGATGAATAAAACACCACGAACAATTACTGTCTTTCTATTTTATAAATACAGCCAGAGGAATATACCATTCATTCAGATCTAACTATGGTCATGTTAGAGACGAAGAGAAGGGTATTTTGTGCTTAAACACTCTAGTATAAATATCTGTAAGATTTCCGCACACGGAAATAAGTCTACATAAAAGAGAAATCTTTCTTTCTAAAAACCGATAGATGTTAAAACGCGAAATAAAGAATTATAAATAACTAAATCTTTAACAATCCACAAATATAGTCTATTAACTCGTAAAATTCTGATAAAGAAATCGCGTAGTATTAAATACATTATTTGAAAAACGTATCCATTTAGACAATATAAGAACTAAAATTTCTGAGCAGTAATATATACTATATATAGTATATAGTACCTATACAACCTCAATAAGGCAAAAGTATTCCAACAACCATTTATCAAATAAAGATATAATAACTAGTTAGATACAATTGGTAGGTACCCGATAAACTATACCTGCATTCCATGGGCTAACACCTGACTATTAATTGATGATATCTTAGGCATATACATTCAACTAATACATTCTTCATTTATAAAGTATCATAATACAAATTACTCAGCAAGAACTTGTTCTTACACGACACTCCCTTTATGATATCCAAATTACAACTAAGGCCCTGGAGATTATAAAATAGATGCAGTAGTATACTAGCATATATAGAATAATCACATAATTATAAATCTATTTATAAATAATTATAAATTAGTATAATATTATACCGCTAATATATAATACTATCAGCGGCGCGTCCCAGTAAAATTATAACCAACTACAGGACTCTTCTATCTCTCTCTCTACTCTCTCTCTCTCATCCATCTCTCCTCTCTCTCCTCTCTCTCTCATATCTCTCTCATCTCTGCACCCTCTCTCACTCTCTCTCATCTCTCTCTCTCATCTCTACTCTCACATCCATCTTCTCACATCATCTAAATAAAGGAACTCTAACTTAATTATATACATAGTGAGAAATGGATAAACTTCTATTACCCTGATGCAAACAATCAAAATGTAAATAAGAAATAGATAACAAAAGCAAAACAATTATAAAACAATTTCATATTGTATCTATAAATTCGCTATCCACACGAATCTCCGGCTATTCGATGTTGAAGCTTGAAAAAAGTCTACATATCTTTAAAAAGGTGATCGAAGAAATAAATCATTAAGATTCGCATGATTCTTACAATTTGGGTTATCAAAATTTCTATATAATTCTTTATATTTAATTATTATAGTAATATTCTTAATTAATCAAACTAAATAAAAAATATATCGTTACATTAGTAAAATTTTTGAAAAGAGTCGATATGTGTATCATTATAATGTTATCATGCGTATTTGATAAGTCACGAGCAGCGATTAGTATATGGAAGTCGCATTGATACTACTACATTGTAATATATGAATATAATATATAATATATATTATATATATAAGGACTATCAACTACATATAAACTCTACTATATATAAAATATATATATTATATAATATATATATAGGTAAGACTATACCATAGAGCTAGTATAGATATAAATAGTAACCTTCATTTTTGCATTTCGATCTTCATAAATGTATATTATTAGATTTAATTATGAAAATCATAAAACTTTTTAATGACGATACGAAAACACGATTCGTAGATAAAGTTTTTTCTTGAAACTCTGAACGATTGGTATTCGTTTTACTGTGTGATGTTTAGTGTTGACGAGACGCAAGTGGTCAAGATGGTTCTCGCAATAATTATTTTTATTTGCTAAACAATCAACCTATAAACTATAAGAATTTAATTAAACCACTTAGATGAATTGGTGTATAGAAATACTACAAACTAGGCATGCTAATAGGCTGAATTAATGTACTGTCTATGAATATACAAAACCTACTACCTAGTACAAGCTCAATTAAAAAGTATATTTTATGAATATAATAATGTATACTGCTTACTTTATCTGTATTCAATTCATAATCGACTAAATTAAATCTTGGGTGAAAATTGTTTTATATCATTATTTACATAATCAAATAACACTAATAATAATAATAATAAATAAATAATACATAATAATATATAAATACATAAACTAATAATAATGATATAATGAATAAATAATATCATCATCATTAAGGAAAACTTGTTGGAAAATAGAAAAGATAACAAAAAATTGTTACTTTATAAAATATGAAATTGTTTGCAAAATTTACTTTGACTTATTGAAATTATGCTTATATGTTTCATTATCCAAGACGATTTAATCGGCTAAATCGTTATAATTTTAATTCGAGTTTTATCCTATTCTAGTGATTTTACAGATAAATCACGGACACAACAGTACGTTAAGAACGAATTTTAAAAACTTGCACGTGAATCGCGTATCATGAAAAAATTATATATTATGACCAATTAAATGAGCAAGTTTATTTGGTTTTAGAATAAAAATTATATAAATTATATTGTCCGGAATTTACAACATACGATTACCGTCAAATATGTTATTTTATTACTTTGTACTTCTTTTAATGGTATAACATTTATTAAATCCATGAATTTGCAAGATTGTCTAAATCGATCAAATAAGATCATAAACCCCAAGTTAAAATAGTTAAGTTAATTGAAACGACAATATATAAATGTATATATATGTACGCGATAATATAACTACTCTTTTGTATACTTAGTTCCTGAAGAGATATATCCATATTTAAACTATAAGGTATATGTATATAATTACTATATTTATATATCATTAATACATTATATTATATTATTAGAAGAATATACCAATTATTCTTGGATGAAAAATATTATACATAATATATTATACATAAGTTATTAAATAGTTAAGATATCACCATTATATTAACATAAAGCGCTATATAATGTATATTAAATTGTAATGATATTGTATATATTACTATTCATATTATTATATTATATTAGTAAGGGATACTTTAAGAATTGGTATTATACATTATATTAAAAAAAATTTAAATTTTAGGGAAATTTGAGAAAGTGAACTTT
>JABUQX010024010.1:0-25000 GCA_015478945.1 Trachelipus rathkii | reverse complement strand
CAAATATATGAATTTACTTCGATAGACTTCATTTCCAAATTTGGGGATTTTCAACTTTTATTTCAAAATTTATGTTTTACAAATCAAGGGACAATTAATTTAAGAAAAACTATTCTCCGAATTTTGCATCTTCCATCTAGTTCCTTGGACACCTTAACAAAATTTAAATTGGCTTGTAATTTCTTTATGGAAGAAGATAACTATTATAAAAATAGTTTATGATTCTTCGTTGGTAAAATTATTGATTACTGGTTCTATTAGACAATTGTTATAAATCTAAAATACAAAATAACCAAATAAAAATAATAATAATTAACCTTATATATATATGTATATAGTATATATGATATACTATATATATATATATTATATATATATTATATTATGATTATATATATATATTTATATATTATATATATAATATATATATATATATATTTAGTATACATATATATATATATATATGTATAGAATATATATATAATATAGTATAATATATATAATATTATTATATATATAATATATAGTATATATATGATATATATATTTACAAGTATATATTAGGGGTCCCTCAGATTGCCTATTAATTATTAGGTGATAATATCTATTGACAACATAATATAGTCGATATATATATATATATATATAAAGTATATATTTAATAATAGTAATTATATATAGTTATATTATATATCTATAATATAATATATATGATATAATTAGTATAATATAATATTAAAAACTAATTATAGATATATATATATTTATATAATATATTATAATAAATATTATATAATATATTATAATAGTATATATATATATATAAATTATATATATATATTATACTATATATATATATGTAATATATATACTATTTTTTAATCATATACATATATAGTTATTATACTAGTAATTAGTTACTAGGAGTAACGTAATATAAGGTTATAATATTTTATACTTTTTAGTAGTATATAGTATATATATTAATATATATATTATAATTATATATTATATATATATTATATATATATTAGTTAATATAGAAGAATTATATACTTATAGTTATATTATATATATTAATTTATATAATAGTATATATATAAGATTATATATATAATTTATATTTATATTTATTTTACGATATTATAATATATATATATATATTATTATATATTATTAATATTGATGATATATTTTTTTATATATATAATATTAGATAACATAGTATAATATAATAATATATATATAGAATATATAAATATATATAGATTTACATATATTAATAATACTATATATAATATTTATAATATAGATAATAGATTGTTTATATAATATAAATGTTGGTACATATATGGCTCAATCGGTAGCTATAATATATAGGGGAAATATCGGAGGAGTACTCTTACCTAGGTTTATATTATTCCTAGATAATATATAGTTGGATATAGTGATGCTTTATTAAGAAAAATATTATTATATATATTATAGTAAATATATATATATCAAGTATGATATTAGAGACAAAGAAAGAGCAAAAGCAAGAAGAAAAAAAAAAAGCAAAAGAAAAGAGAGAGAAACCAGTATTTCATAAAATGGAAAGGAACCACAACATCGTGTGGGCAGGTAATATATATATATATATACAAATATATATATATATATGACGGTAATATTATCTGAGTATGTAGCTGTAATAGTAAGGTATCATATAATTTTATATGGATATTAGTATGTAATTATATATATATAGTATAATATATATAAATTATACTATATATAATTATATTTATACTATATATATATATATATCTATTATAAATTATATAATAATATAAATATATAATATATAGTTATAATATTTAAAATATTATAGCTTAGTTATATATATATAGTATAGTTTATATATTACTATATATATTAAGATATTATTTAACTAAAAAATAGTATATCTAATATATATATCATTAGTATATATATACTAATATATAATATATATATATTATTATATTATTTATATTATATATTATAATACTATTTATATATATATAGTATGATAATATAAATTAAATTTGAATTAAAATAAGCAGGAAAACAAAAACTTTTGTGACTCTTCAATTATTGAAAATATATTCAAAATTTTTTTTTTAATTTCGTGAAAACTCTAACTTATGCTACAAAAGGGGCGAGAGTTTAATTGCAGAAAAGGAAGTAACCTAGATATTTGATATATCTTGACTTAAGAATTACCATCAATTTTAGTGATAGAAAAGGTAGGAGTCAGTCAAGTTGTAAATTGTGTTTCAGAGTTCCAGTTAAAGAACTTAATTCTGTTAGCGAATTATCTATCATATACTATCATATCTATGTTAGTCTGTGATCTATATAGTCTATCTATCTATCTAGTCTTATGCTACATCTAATCTATCTATCTATTCTAGTCTAGTCTATTACCTATTCTAATCTGAATCTATCTATTTTAATAATCTAAAAATTAGGATAAATATGTATTAATATTTTTCTCGTTTCACTTGCTGTCAGTTTTCAGGTATCTTATCTATTCTTATCTATCTATCTATCTATCTATATATCTATTATGCGATCGGTATACAGTTTATATATGCATCTATCTAGTCTAATCTATCCTAGTCTGTCTGTGTATTCTTATGATCGGACGTACGATGACTATTATCTATTCTATCTATCGATCTCTATCTATCTTATCTTTATGCAAAATTTAATTATATTATCTAGATCGCGTTTCTGCAACCACGGCGGGACCCCAAGGGGGCGCCGAGCGGATATACAGGAAGGTCGACGGTGGGTCACAAAAATTTTAACACCATATTTATAATCATAATGTTCAACAGTTGTTTATTTGTAAAAAGATTAATACTTTATAAAATAAAAACTATATATTAATGCATCCAAAAGCATCTTTTATAAAGGAATTATATATATATATGATTAAATATATATAGATATATATATATACTGATATAATATAGTACATTTACTATATATTGTATATATCTAATTATATATTTATATTATTATAAATTATTTATATATAAGACTATATAATATATAATTATTATTATATATATAGTTATATCATATATAATATATATAATATTATATAAGATATATGAATATATAAATATATTAAGTTTTATATCTATATATATATTTATATATATATATATATATATATATATATATATAATAATATATATATATATTATATATATATATATACTACTATATAGTATATATATATACTTGAAAATATTATTAACGAAGGGTTAGAAGGGGCTCATCTCTTGGGTTTGAATAGGTGAGGTTTTATAAAGGTTTTGGATTTTGGAAGGGGTCTCTTGGCTTAAAATATTTAAAACGCTGATCTAGATAATCAATCTGCCATGAATGTCAGGTTAGTTTCGTATCTATCTACTATCTATTATCATCTATATATCTATCTATACTATCTATCTATTCGTTATTATCTATCTATCTATTCTAATTTTTGAAATTAGTTAAAAAAATTTAACCGTAAAAAGAATGTACAGTTTATAATTTAGTTAAATTAATTTTGAAAATGTTTTTACGATTTATTTATTAACATTTATTATATCAAAATGTATGTTTCTATCTGTAGTATTTATTTTTTGAGTATGTATATGCTCTTTCCAAAGAACAGACAAGCTTTAATGACATAAAAAATAAACGACCGCGGATTTATATATTATATATCTCTCAAAGTAATGGTGTGGTGCTAAATCAATCATTTTATCCGTTATTTTTTTGAATCATCATAAACATTTTTTTTTTGTAAATATATCAGCAAATTGGAGTGCGCCATATTTTTATATTATTTCAATCATTTCAAGAGCCATTTGTGCCTTCCTTTGAGAAATTTTTTCATCCTATTTTTACGAGATACTTCTGTTCTATATATCGCTTGAATTATGGCCTTTTTAATGTGAGCTTTAATATCGCATAAAACAAAAACATTAACAGGAATGATATTGATTTGTATCAATAGTAAAGGCAATATTCTCTGTTTTTTTTTCCTGTGACGAAGGATGAAAGTTATGAAAAAAAATGCCTTATTAAGATGAATAATGAAGTACATCTTAGATAGAGTAGATCGCGTGGGTGTGTCGATGCGTTTCAGAACTTTTAAAGAAGAGATATCTGTACGCCACAAAAGCGGGATGGAAGAGTATTTGTGTACAACAACCAAACACAAGGAATAACAAAAATTTCTAAACAAATGATCTATGCACAAATTTGTTATTTGAATCGTGTATTATAAAGTTTCGTTGAAAGATCGGAAAACATAAAAAAAGTGTAGCCAACGTAAAGAATTAACATAACAAATGGATAATGAGGTTAAGCTTGAAGTTAGCAATAAAGAGCTTAATTTAAGACCATAGGGGTAATTATACTTCTTATATACTATTGGGTACTTAGGTTGCAAGTCTCTAGTCCGTGGGATGTATCTTGAATGCAAAAGAAATGACCTAAGAATCATTTTTTTGCTCTTTCTTGCCATGCGTCGGCCGTAGACTTGAGCTTATTCATTTACAAAACTGAACAGACTAAAATGGTAATGACTTTAGTGATGAAAGTTTGAAAGCATTAACGTTGATCAGGATGCTAACATTATGGGTCTCGGTGAAAGCCAAACTATGTAAAGATCCGATAGTATGCCAGTTGTTTGTCACGCACAGCGGATATTTATTCTTCAGAGCAGGTCATTAAGTATTTATAAACTCCATCCGCCATGAATTTTTATGAGATTCATAAAAGTATGGTTTTTGTATGAAAGCGTACTATACTATGATATATATATATATATTTAATATATATATTATATACTATATAATGTATATATATATATTATATATCTATATAGTATAGTATAATATAATATATATGGTAAAGCTGAACCTTTCGTCCTGCCTTTGATGATTCGAAATATATCGGATAAATATCGATATATCGTTCTTTGGACATCACTATTCCTCACGACCTATATATTAGTAGTATATTAGTTATCACCCTTATATAAATATACTATAATATAAATACTATATCACTAATCTACCTATCTATATATTCTAATATAATACTACTAATTATATAGTAACACTGATCGTACTATACTACTATATAGTAACATCAGTGTGCGGCCAAATAGGTTTTGAGATTATACTAGGTCACGATGAAGATTGTTTGCGAATAAATAGTGCCCTAAGCAGGACTATTTTTGGGATTTATTTTTTTGGGGCCGAGATATCACTACACGCATACCCGGGTAAACCACAAAGATTTAAGGAGTCGGGGTCTCTCGGCCTCTAGGTGGAAGACGGGGGGGACTAATCCCCTCCGGGGAAGGTCTCCGGAAACCCCGCTCTTTGACGTCGTGTATGGGTGTCGCGGGGGTTTCTCGGCCCCTCATTCCCTCCGGGGTATGAAACGTCCCCACATCGTCCCATCCGGATCGCGAGCTCCTAAAAGGATTTAATACCGGATTATTGATGAGGGTCGTGTGACTCACTGTGCCGTAAAGTAGCAAATATATAACTATATGAATAAACTATATGCTCCATACTCTTCCAAATTAATACTTATAATCTAAGTATAGATATTATATATATGTACTATATCTATATCTAATATCTATAATAAGACTATAACCATACTATATGAATAATGATAGTAATACTTACATAGTATACTATTATATAATTAGTATATAGGCAGTATAGCTTACGGAGAAAGTTTAACCATTCCCAATCTAGCAAATCCATTCTATGGTTTTGTTAATTTTAGCCAACTCAAAATGGAAGGCACTAGATTTATTAAAAAAAAAAGCTCTTAATAATCTCAATAGCTTTGATGAAAAAAAGCCACAAGAATAGGTTCGTTAGCATCGCTATTTAAAGTAAATCAAAACTGAATGAGTTGTATACCTCGTAAATTCTAAAATAATTGATAATCAGTAATAATATTTTGCGAAAACGATATACTTGGTAGCCAAATGTTCACTGTTGAACATAAAATAGAACGATGTTCCTCTATTTCGTATTTCATCTTTGCTGATCAAGTTTTCTAAAACTTGTTTTTATTCTTACTTATGAACAAACTATAGAATCATTTACGATAATTTTAATTTTTTGTCTAACTTTTCACAAAACCTTTTATACTTACTTGAAATTAAAGCGTTAATAGGAATGGAAAAAAGATGTTTTCAATCATATTTAAAAGTTTACTTTACTTTATTTAAAATAGAACAAAAATTATGTTAGTCTTCCACTCTTCAAATTTTAATAATTGATGACAGATTTTGATTGAGAGAATAATCGGATAGATATTTTAAATCTTGCAAAGTCAAATAATCAATCTAGACTGATAGAACAGATCCATTGTTCACACGTTTAGTTCATTCCAAATGGGTATTCTCGATATTTGTAAAAAAATATCTTCGATAAAATATCCGTTCAGGTATATTCAGCTATATAGATATTACTATACTATAATAGTGTAATTATAATTATTATATACATATATCTAGTATAGATATAGTAGTGACGGCCCTGAGTAGGGGGTATAATATAGTATGGTATATATAATATAACTAATATGTAAGTATATATATGCCTATGTACTATAGTTAGACCGGTATTAATATTATATGAGTATAATATATAGATATACTCAGGAGAAATAGTAAGGTAGGCCTCCTAGTACTATAGTAGGAGATGTAGATATAATATATAATATACTATATAATATATACGGTATGCGCCTGAATAGTACTATATATAGTTATAGATAGTATAGGGTAATACTATAGGGATATATATAGATTAAACCGTATTAGTATATTGAGTGCAGAACCCTATGAGAATACTACTAATAAAGTATTTAATATAGGGGTAGGGGTAGTATCGTAGTAGACCATTACACATTAGGATAGGTACGTATCTGATAAATAGTATAGTATAAGCTATTATCCTATATATAAGTCTAGATAGAGCTCAAATCATATATACTACTTATCTATCAGATACTAAAGCGTTGAGATATATAATATCAAATACGTATAGTATACGATACCTAGTAGTAGATATATAGTGATAGGTGAGGTAAATTAAGTAATATACTACCCAATAATATAATATTAAATGTAAAAGTACTCTATAATAATAGGTATAAGTTATAATATAGTGGTAGACAGTTATGAGATTAGTCAGCGGATAATAATATAATAGATATATTATTTATATATATGAGAGGGGAAAGAGGTGATGATGATGATGGTGATATGATATATATAGTTAACATTTGTTGATAATAATAAGCATAATATTGTGTACGGTAATTCTTACTATATTTATTATGTATTTTCTTTATATTTAGTAAGTTATATTTAAATATTATAATTTATAGTATTATATAAATAATTATTATTATTTTAATATTATAATTGATAGTTATATTTAAGTATTGTATGTTTGATAGTTATATTATATATTTAATATATAGTATATATTATATTTATTATTATATTATATTGTATTATATATATACGCTAATAGGTAGCTACATAATAGAGACCATATAAGAGTAGTGTAATGTAGATATAGTATATAGTGTTCAATATAATTTAGATGATTATACTAAATTATTCTATATGATATGCCGAACAACTCAAAGATGCTATGATAATAAATATATTTATAGACTGTCTGGTAAGATTATACTATAATGTAATGTGAGTAGTACTTGTAATTCCAGGAATAATAGGTAAGGTGAATATAAATAATAGTAGTTTTATCATAATATTATATTATTATATATATATATATATTATTATATTTATATATTAATGTAGATATTTGTTATAGCTTATATCTATATAGTATTTTAATTATTAATTATTTTATATAGTAAATATAAAAATATTAGCTGATATATCGTATTATAATATATTGTATTATCATTTATTCCTTTTTTATATAAATATATATCTTATAAATATATGAAAATAATCTATATTTCATATGATTAAATATATATATAATTCTATAATATATTATATATTATATTATTATTATATATTATTATATAATTATAACATATATATTATATTATATATATACTATATATTATGTTGGATATATTATATATGTATATATAGTAACTCATATCTGGGTTATAATGTAATGAAAAATATATAGTATAGATTTATTAATTATTATATATATGATAACATTGTTAATAATATATAAAAGTTAAGGCGTAAGACATATATGTGCATATAATATAAGGACGATACTGTTTGGCTTAAGTAAATGTTACTGGATTATAAATCTGTGTAGGGGGTAGTGTGGCGTGGTGGGTAGTGTAGAGTAATGATGGGTAGTAGTTAGTAGGGTAGGTTACTATAGGAGTTATATTATCGGATATTATAGTATATTTAATGACTATATTTGTGTATAGTCACCTTGCTCGAGTGGTGTGTCCGTGTGTGATAGTGAGTGAGGTTAGTGAGGGGTAGGTAGGTATCTATTAGTATTGTGTGGAGTATATATATAACAACACTTATAGCTAGTAGCTCGTGACTCCCTAGTCTCAAGTATGTTAGAGTAGTTAAGTAATAGCTCTCTGATGCATATAATAGTGTACTATAGGTAGGATAACTAGTGGGATACTAAATAGTATACTGATAATAGCAGGTGGAGGGAACGGTTGTTATTAGTTGTTGTTATGGTTGTTTGTTATTGTGTTGTGGTCGTGGTGTGAGGTAGTGTGGGGGTCATATCAAGATATAAGAGAAATATATAATAAATTCTGCAGGGGAATTGAATAGAATAATACCTGAGGTCATAGTAGAATATAGTAATTGAAGTGAATAAAAGGGGTATTAGTAAGAGTCTAGGTGTATGATTAAAATATAGCGGTTGTTTGTAAGTTGCAATATTATAAATGTATATAATAAAATCCATTTTACTATATATGACTAGTGGTAATAATATAATAGGATAGTTTACTATATATCTTTTATGAAAAAAGTTAGCATTACCCCGAAACATGCTAAGCGAGTGGTTGTGTGAGAAATTAAGTTAGAACGGTTTCGTAACGTTCATAGTAGCTTAATAATGAGATAATACGGTCTTTGTAGTAGAGTATACAATGGAGTCTTATATAGGTTTCCCAGTATTGATTTACCTCATATATATATATAATATAATAACTATATTAATATTTTAATAAATATGGTATAGTATATATTTATATTATAATATATTAATAAACTGATAATTATAGTTACCAAATTAAACCTAATTCCATTAACTCATCGCTTTTATCTCTACAACCTTTTCACAAGTTACTTAATTTTCTTTGATAATTTTCGCAAATATGAGTATAAATCCTTCACTGGCAATCAAAAAACCAGTACCAAAAATAGAGTTACAAATACAATAGTCGCTAATTTCAATTAGGTGTATTATTGTACGATACGTATTGTAAATTATTGATGTATTTACCCTTATTGGGGGTTACGGGATTGTCCACTTTCGGGAAATATTTAAATACTAAAAACGTCCAAAGCTTCTCCCTATGAAAGGACATTGGGGAACATCACAATCCAGTAAAATTTAACAGTAAATTTAATTTTTTTTTTGTGTTTTTTTTATAGGGTGATCTGGGAATATTTAAGTGACTTCTAAGAAATGGGATAGATCCATCTTATATCCATTTATGTATATTATTTACATATATCGTATGTGTAAGTAATAAATATATATTATTGATATATAATATATTTATATATATTATATATATATGTGTGTGAATGATTGTAGATCAATGTCTTCTGTATTAAGGTTATAGAATTTTTTGTGTATCAGGTAATTATATATAATATAATTTTGCATAAATAGTATAATAATGGATCTTATAAGTTATGATCTACACACAAAAAAAAATAATATAAGGCATGTTTATGGTGTTGAGGGTTATAAGAGTCATCTGTTATATAATTCAAATGTTGGCTGATTTTTGTTTACATCCATATGAGAGCAGTACTCCATACAAGGGCGGAATTGGAATCGTAGTCAGGCTGGAAAGTTTTTACGGAATCGGAGTCCGATTTAAAAAATCGGTCATAAGTGGTTTGAATTAAAACTGGGATGAAAGAAATTGTAATTGAAAATCCAAAATAATCTGAATCGGATTTGAAATCGGAAATTGAAGTCGGATTATCTTTTGACCGATTCCACAGGCCTAATAGATCGGTAATATATATATATATATTTTTATATATATATATATTTTTTTTTAATAAAAAAAAACTTTAGATCTTAAAATGTATATAAAATTAAATCTATACATAGAAGTTGATATAATATATATAGATATATAAAAAAATTTATATACTATTATAACTATTTAAATAGTTATTACCTTAGCATCTATATTAAAGAAAAGTTCAGTACCATTGTTTATATATATATATATATATATATATATATTTATATATAATATATATTTTTATATATATATATATATAATATTATATATATATATATAATATATATATATATATATATATATATATATATACATATATATATATATATAATATTATAATATATATATATGTATTTATTTTATAAAGTTTAGTCAAATATCATTTTAATTACTTAAAATAGTTTAATATAGTACATCTATATCTAGATAATATATATATATATACTATTTATAATATATATAGATAATACTATATATATTTGTTTATATTTATTAAATATCTTTATATATATATATATATATATTATATATACACTTATATATATATATATATATATATAATATATATATATATATATTATATATATATATATATTATATATATATATATATAAATATATATATATATATATATATAATATTATGTGTGTGTGTGTGATTGTGTGTTGTTGTGTGTGAGTGTGGTTAGGCGCGCTTGGAAAAATTGGCTAATTAATCCGCAATTTATCAAAATGTTAGACATCACTGTTTATCTTCCATAAGATAAGAGGCTTATGTGGACGCAAAGAGGAAGCATTAATTTAATTTAAATTTGAAAACTACGAACAAAGAGGCATTAGCAATCATATTCTTTATACAGTTTTTACTCTTTCAATTTTAGTAAAGAGCAATAGGAAAAGTTTACATTGCTTTGGTGATCAAATAAATTGAAAATTTTATTTTTTTAAAATCAGGATTTCTTCCCAATTAAGTTTTCTTATTACGATTTTTAAAAATAACATCATCTTTACTAACACTGTGCTTAAAATAACATTCTATAATACTTATTATGCAGAATAGAAACTGTTTAATTTCAATAACAATTCTGAACTATATAATATATATAATAATATAAATAATTATATATATATAATTAAAATAATATATATATATAATTTAATATATTAATATATATTAATATTATAAATTATTAATAAAAAATATAAATATTTTTGAAATTAGAACTAGATAAGTCATTGTGTAATTTATGTTAATAATTTGTTTATATATTCTAAAAGTCGTAATTTTATTTGCTCTCGAAGAGGAATATTAAATATCAGGTCAAAAATATCAATAATTATAGTGAAAGTGATAATTAGCTATTATAGAAATAAATAATAATAATAAATAATAAATAATAATAATAATAATAATAATAATAATATAAAACTAATAATAATAATAATAAATAAATAAATAATAATAATAAGAAGAAGAATAAGAATACTAATAAATAATAATAAATAATAATAATATTAATAATAGAATAATTCAAATTATATTAATTAAGAAAAAAGAATGTCGCTACTTCCTTCTAACGTAGCAATAATAAATAATTAGATAATGTAATGAAATAATAAATAATCTATATTATAATAATAGATTATATTTATAATAATAATAATTAAATAATAATATAATAATTAATAATAATAATAATAATAATAGATAATAATAAATACATTATAATAATAATAATTAGATAATAAGGATAATAATAATACTAATCTTAATAATAATAATAATAATAATTAATTTAATAAATGAGATTATTTAAATAATTTATTAATAATAATATATTGAAATAATTCTTAATAAATAATAATAATAATAATAATAAGAATAATATAATGATAATGATAAATTAATAATAATTAATAATTAATAATAATAATAATAATAGATAATAAATTAGATAATAATTATAAATATATAATTTTCAATAATAAAATAATAGATAATCCATAATAATAATTAATAATAATAAATAATGAATAATGTATGTAACCAGTTAATAAGTTCGAATGGCCCTGTCAAATAATAATATATATATAAATAGTCCATTGTCTATAAGTAATTAATATAATATACTTAATTAATATATAATATATATATATTAATGGTATGATATATATTTAATATATAGTATATAATAGTATATTATTTAATATATCATATATTATCATATACTACTAGAGTATTATACTATTTTACTACTTAATTTCTTAATGTTTT
This sequence comes from Trachelipus rathkii, assembly GCA_015478945.1. NCBI lineage: Eukaryota > Metazoa > Arthropoda > Malacostraca > Isopoda > Trachelipodidae > Trachelipus > Trachelipus rathkii. The sequence continues at coordinate 12,400 of JABUQX010024010.1, read as the reverse complement.
AGTAATGTATTATTTTATAATTTTTATATGTATTTATATATTTGCTAGTATCGTTTAGGAATAATCGATTGATATCTTATTAGATTTAGGGTACAAACATTTGTCTTTCAAGTTCGCTTTAAATTATTTGATATACATAATTATTTGACCATGCAATATTAAACACTAATAAACTGTTGACAAATGGAGAAATTATAAATACTCTCTCAACCAGCCGATGTCTGTGCGTGATTTTTCATATTTGTAAACTTTAAAAACTAACAGTTAGGAAATGACCCTAATGGAAGCTCGAAAATGATAGTGATTAAGTTTTCCAAATTTTAATTTCTAGAAGGTCGCTTACTCGCTTCATATGGTCGCTTTTTTATTCAAAAGATTAAATTTAAAGAAAATTTAGTATAGACTTATGATATTGAAGTAATATTTTATTTTCCGGGCACTCACGGTCGGAGGTACGAGCGGAACCCCACTTAGAGCAAGTTGCTCGGATGCGCATAACATTCAATTTAGGATCGACCACTTAAAAACTTGTTATAAATGTTATCATTATAACGATTTAGAAAAAAAAAGTTACCGAAAACTATTTAAAAAAATAACAAATTCTAATGGAAGATTACAAATATATATACTATATATATATATAATATAAATATATATATATATATATCAATAATATAAATAATTATATAATAAATAAATGATAGATATATATATAAGATATATAATAAAATTTTATATTATGGTATATATATATATAAATAAAGTTATAAGTACAATATTACATAGTAATAGCTTAAATAAGTAATATAACTAGATAGTGATTTATATACTATATATATATATATATACTATATTAATATAATTGAATATCTTACTAATATATTTTATAATAATATATATATAAAATATATATATATTACTATAATATATATATATAAATATTCTATAATAAGTGATATATATAGTAAAAGTGAATTTATAGATATCAATCTATTATTATATATATAATATATATGGGTACTATAATATATAATATAATCCATATATATATTAGTGGGTACACCGATTGGTCCGTGTCCATAATAAACTTTATCACTTTCCCATGTGTCGCGTGGTTTAGAGAGCTCGTATCTCCGTGAACATAGTACCCCCTCTTTTGACTGGACGTAAACCTCGGGGCTTGAGCCTATTGTGCCTCCCCTTTGGTGATGGACATGGTAACGTCCGCTTGCACAACTCTTAGAGTGTTAGCAGAGGTTACCCAAATTTGGGAATTCACCACTCTCCATTCGAGTGGGGGATTTTATCCCAAATTGGAAACTTCTTCAAGGGAAAAGATGAAATTTCATTATGGAACATTATTTAAATAGTGTGACTCGTGAAAAGTTGAAAATTTTAGGTAATAAATATATTCAGTAGATGAGTGAAGGAGAAGACCTAATAGAGTTGGTAACCATTAGTATGTGCTGTATTTAAATACGGTTAACTCCTAGTAACTTGTAAGGTAGCAGATAGTTCTGCGATAGTATTGGATGTACAGACATATTCGAAGGACATGACCATAGATTATGTACTATAGTTAGGCTCATTGAGTACTCAGGAATCTCTGCTTAATGTAAATTTCGTTAATTTAAGATAAAGAAAATTTTTATTTCTGAAAAAATATTATAAAGAGTTATTGGAGGAAGTATATATTGATGGCGATAAATCAATAGATAATTATAATTATGTATTTACATTATACTATAATTATATATATATATATATATTAATTACTTTTATATTTATATTTCTACTGATATACCATTATAATAGTATTTACATAATATTGATATATTATATAGGTTGTTAGGGAATGAGAGAGAACATCTTAACATTTTCATTACGTGCAAATGGTTTACACTCTTCAAACAAGTGTGATAGTAAGAGGCGTGCGTAACTCGCTGCTCGCCAACCAATTTGACCTTTTTTTTTCCCTAACATTTTTGACCTCTGACCTTTTTGATCTTTGACCTAACATTTTAATTTTGACTCTTGACCTTTTTTTGATCCCGAACAATTTTTTGGGGCCAAAGTGGCACAAAAAACTTTTTACTGTGTTTTGGGGTTTAACTTTTTTGCATAATGATCTTTTCGAACCCACCCTTTGATCTTACCATGGGTCATTTTGGCGCCACCGGATATTTTTTGGCAACCATAAATATATATTTAGGCACCCTAATTTTTCGGCACCCTGACTCTCTAGATCGCACTGAGCGCATATGCTCACTATAGTGAATACTCATAATAGTGCTGCAATCTCTACATTCATTCCACTCATATAGGCAATACTCATATAATATACACATGCTAAGAATCACAGCAACATCAAGCTATAATCTCCTGTTTAACCTCTCTCCTCTCCGTATACATAATTAGTCGACGGTTTCAATTTTTGACCCACGGTGATTTTTGATTTGTCTTTAGGGGCTTAGCCCTTTTTGATGTTCTCTAACCTTGGAATCCTGGTCCCCCACAGGTGCGAACCGCAAGCCCGCCCGCAGCCCACCGTAGATTTTCCCGCACGACCCTGGCGCTATGCGTGTCAATCCGCGAAGCGATTATGTCAATCCCTGCTTTTGTGTGCCTAGACCGCACGCGGCCCAGCATTTCTAATATAATATATATATCTATATATAATACATATATACAGGTAGTATAATTATTTTATCCTGATACTAATATTATTGCTAAAACTGAAATCATATTTAATTCTACTAGTATACCTATATATTACTATTTATATAGCTATATAATATATACACTAGAAATATATATAGTAATACTATACTATATCCTCTCACTGATCATCACGCACATCGTGTGCGTCCTACAACACACTCGCATCCTATCAGTTATGGTCGCTACTCCTATATTTCACCTCCTTTTTCCGTCTGTGGCTTAAACTTCCCTACCCAACCTCAAGCCTGTGAAGTGATATTAATTGTTCGAGTTCCCGACATGGTCATTAAAGACAATAATAAGAAACCTCGACTCTCCATCGCGAGGGAAATCTACTGACATTATTAACCAGCCGTTCGTGCGGCACGAATTTTGAGTAGAATATAAATTTTTTTAATTTTCCATGATTTTCATTTCAGATACGTTCCGTGCAAGCGCGTTCCTATAGTAATTATTATATAATAAATAATTTTGTAATCTCAATAATAATATTAATAATAATCATCTAATAATAATCACTCTAATATAATTAATAAATAATATAATAAATAAACACATATATAATAATAATAATAATAATATAAGTAATGAAACTTACTAGTTTATGAACTCCTCCCAGTTAGATTAATAGATGTATATTGATATAACATAGAAAGGTCATCTCTAATCTTATATATATATATACTATACCTAATATATATATATATAATCATAGGTATAGCCCGATTATTTTTATTAGTATTAGCTCAGGTTTCAGCGCGGCTGTAAAAACCCCAATATTTAACAAACTCTCAATATATACTATCATATTAAATTTATTATTAAAATGTTATAATATATATAGTAATATAGTTATTTATAAAGATTTTTATTATATATTATTATACTACATAGCCTCTAGTCTGTTATAAGAATACTATTCGTAATATGGACTGAATCATGCGCGCCTGCGAAATCGGCGTGTGTGGATAGTATGATATATATACATCTCACCTCCTCATGTATCATCTAGCAGAAGCTTACACTATATCCTAATATATTCGTGGGATGCATACATAGTGTGTCGTAGCTCTCACGGGGTAGCGCCATCTGGCAAGGTCAGCTATTCTGTCATATCAGTACCTGAATCATGAGATGTATCACGCGACGCGAGCATGTGACATGGAAAACGATACGCTACCAGAGTCACGTGACGCCTCCACTGATGTGCACAGTGATACAAGTTTTCGAGTAGAGGATAAGGAAGTCAGAATAATCCACCGACCTCACGCAGATGCAGAGTGAGAATGAAATAAGAGAAGATAAGGATGGAAGAGATGAGAAAGAAACAGACGAAGACGTGAAGAGGAGAGAGAGTGCACCCACCGTCGGAGAATAAAACTATCACATATATAAAGATTTACAACATATATAAGAGCTAATTTGAATCATTTATAATTTGATATTTATATAATTATAATTTTAATTATTTGAATTATTTAATTAATTTATCGTAATTTTTTATTTATTTTTCTCACTCTCTCTCACTCTCTCTCTGATAATAACATCTCTCAGTGCTGAGAATTACAAGTGAAATCGAATCCTTAAAATCACGTGTAGTGGAATCCAGGCTTATCATTGTTATATCTCTTAATTCCGTAAAATTTATTCATTTTCATATCTCTAAATTATTTTATTCATTTTTATTTGAATTATTTTATTTTATTTTCTGTACTAATAAGGCTCTCTCGTAATTTGAGAAATCTGACCACGTGAACACGAAATCCTCATTGAAATTCGTACCGTTAAAAGCACGTTGGAAGACCGCGCATATTATATGATGTTCTATTTCATTTTTATTTGAAATTTGACAATTACTCTCTCTCTCACTCTGTAATTATCTTTATTACTATTTTATTCAGTTTTATTATAATATCATACTGTAGTATATTTTATTTTATTTATATGGTATTAGGCTTCATCAGTCGAGCTAAACACGTTTCTTCTTATCTGTATCCAGTCAACCACTACAAAGCGAGCGAACGAGCACGATGAGAGACAGAGAGAAGAGAGAGGAAGAGAGAGAGAACAGAAAGAGAAGAAAGGAGACGAGAGAGAGAGAGAGAGGAGAGAGAGAAGACGAGAACGAGAGAGAATAGGAGAGATGAGAGAGAGACATGCGCGACGAGTTTAGAGCCAGTTAACACCTACATATATATATATTTTATTATTCTTTTTAACTAATATATATGTAATTAATTATAATATAGATATAATAAGTATAATACATATATAATATATAGTACATATACACCTATATATATATATTATATATATATACTTGACTTTGTACTTAAGACCCATGCATAATATTCAGGACCATTTGACTTGCTCGGATACCTATACCCTAGCTCGTCACCACGAGCTCCTACACATGCACTAAACTGAAATATGCCCTACCACCTAACTATAACCTTAATTCCTCTATTCTCTAACACTACAACTAACATAAACCTAGCCTAAACCTCACCTAACTAATAAAAGGTCCTAACCTGCACCTTATCACTCTACATGCCTAGCGTTACACCTACACCCTAGTACCTCACCGCTTATTCCTACACGCTGACGATAAGGCCTCCAACCCACGCCTTGAGCTCTCCCTAGTGTCACACTCGCTGGCTATAGGCTTGTGGAATGAGGAGTTATCTTGTTAGTTAAACATGAGGTCATTGTCAGGTACATGACCTGTATGAGATCTATCCTCAATATATTTCCATCCAGTAGCAACACCATTACACGCAACATACAGCACACACAACATTGTATAACTGAGTATACCTATGACACTCATACACCCGAGACAAAGATAACACTTTACACTTACAACTCGACTACGATTCGTATATTTCCTCACGAGTTTATGCTCAATCTATATGATGCAAATATCTCAAAGCTTTGGATGCCTCAGCTCATGTAAGGCCTCAACTTTGAAGCACTCAAGCATTAATGCACCTCAGTCATTAATGCCATGCTAAGTACTTTGAAGGTTCATCTCTGTGATAGAACGTCGATATCTTTGATAACATCGTTATATTGATGCACTTTCATTCTATATGATGAATTCACCTATGATGGCTCACTCTACGCCACATCAGGATAGATAAACAGCAGTTAATATAATTGTATTTACCTACGTTCATACGATTGGTAACACCAGGGCGCCGCATAGACGCCGTCGCGCAAAGATCACAACCAGCCCAGACACCCGACAGTTTAGCTCAAATTCTGCGCAATCCACCGCCACGCCTTTCGTACCCGCTACCGCCGCTCGTTCCCGCCCACGCCGCTTGTGCGCTACCCGCCTAGACGCAATTATTATCTCCGCAGTTCCTCGCACGCGCATGTTGACGCGCAGGTGCGCAATATTACCTGCGGGATAATGTAAATAATTAATTTACTATGACTATAGATAGAACGAGATAGTTGGTGAAAATCCTAATAAAGGTTAGTTTTAAGGCAAACAAAAGTAATATATATATATATATTAATATTATATATATATATAATATTATATATTATATAATATATATATATATATATATATATATATATATATATATATATATATTATATATAATATATATATTATATATATATATACTGTAAAGTGTGGCAATTCGGTCCAGAATTTGGGGTACTCAAAATGCTAAGGTTTATGGGGACTTTAATTTTATTTTTATTTTGAATTTTTTTTTTTATATGTTGCCCCATGATTTTGGGGGGTGGGGCAATTCGGTCCACTTCAATTTTCACATCCCTAATGATCCTCATTAAAGTGTTTTATTTAATAAACTATGATAAGTCAGTTTTCATTTTTAAACATAACAGTATTACAATATTATTTTAAGAAATTGGGTTCGAAAACGTAATAAAATGTTCGCGTTTGCCTTCGTTTCTGTCAAACCGCAAAATCTTTAAAAAAAATACTCACCGGACGTAAGGAATTTCCTTAATTCTGTAAGGTTTCTATTCTTTTTTATTTTATATTATACAGAATTAAGGAATTGGGTTTGAAAACGTAATAAAATGTTCGAGTTTGCATTCGTTTTTGTCAAACGCAAAATCGTAAAAAAAAATGCTCACCAAACGTAAGGAATTTCCTTAATTCCTTTTTTTCTATATTACACAGAATTTAAGGAATTCTTTACGTTTGGTGAGTGTTTTTTTTAAAGATTTTGCGCTGTTTGACAAAAACGAACGCAAACTCAAGCGTTTTAGGCATATTACGTTTCGTAAGCACCAATGCAAAAACGAAAATGGCTTAAGGCTCTGGCAACATCATCATCAGAGTATCCATTTGTATCCTGCAGTGTTACTTTGGCGTAAGTGTGAACCATCTTGCTGAAAAAAATTGTACAAATTAATGAGGCCTATATGAAAAAATTTACCTACCTATCTTGCTGTAAAAGTGTAAAAATTATTTTAAACATTAATTTCGGACCATCTTTTTTGTAAAAGAGCTATTAAAATATTTAATTTAATGAATATTTCAATTTGGACTGAATTGCCCCACGCAAATTTTTTAAACCTGGACCGAATTGCTCCATGTTACAATTTTTATGAAATTAAAACATATTTATCTCTTGCCTGAATAACTCCAACGATTGCATTAAGGTTATGAACTATTTTTAAGTACTATATCTTGGTACCAATAATGTAGTACAATTATTTTGACTTGTATGATTCTTAGCCATAAGCTAGCAAGCGAAGGCCAACGGCAGGAAAAAGAAAAAAAAATCACAAATAATGGACTTAAATTAAAAGGTTTCATAAAAAATTTAATATCTAAGACATAAACCACATTATTTTACGTCCTTAAAGATATATTTTACATTGTGAAGGCTATTTTGAGCCACTGGACTGAATTGCCCCACGTGGATCGAATTGCCCCACTTTACGATATATATATATATATATATCCTCTCAAACTCTCTTCAGATTCGCCACAGAAAACAAAATCAACAGAGTTACAATAAGCAAGGCCAACCCTCCACTCTCTCTCATTCTCCATCATTCTAACACCTTCCTTACAACCCCTACCTCTAATTCTTTCATAACCCCATCCATATACAAATTAAATAACCAAGGATAGATAACATATCCGTGTGTCACTCTACTATTAACATTAAACCATTCACTTTCAACTCCATTAATTCCATACACACTTTACTTTCATCATACATAATTTTGATAATATATATATATAATATATATATATATATATATATATATATATATATATATATATATATATATATATATATATATATATATATATATATATATATATATATATATATATATATATATATATCTCACCAGGGAACTTTAACATTTTCTGGATTTGCAATTGTTTTTCATTTAATTCCAATGTTAACTCCATTTCTGAATTAGGCTTTGATGATGATTCATTTTTCTCGTTAAATTTCCCAGGTTTTTTATCTTTTACATTGGGACTAATAGTGGAAATTTTACATTCCATTATAAATTTGTTACTTCTGGACAAGCCTAATGGCTTATTTCTTGACAGTGAAGATATTTTTATGCTTTTCTTCTAAAAAAAACAAAAAAACAAATAACAATAATAATTAAAATTAAAAAAGTTCACTCTCTCCAATTTATTCATATCTTTAATATTTGTAAAATCCAAATTATAAACTGTATTGAATGAATGTCTTATTGATATCTATTATAATTAGAAGGTGCAAGAGAAGGGGGGGGGGGAAGATTTTGGTTTTAAAGCCATTCAGAATGTTGCATTAAATCAGTTAGGAGAGAGTGGTTGAGGAATGTTTTGCCAAATTTCATGTTGTAAGCTTGAGAGAGGAATTTAAGGTAGGATTCTCTTAAGAATTAATTGGTAATTGTTACCCAGAGGGTTGTCACCCCCGATTTTTATGAAAATCACAGGATATACTCTAAAAAAATAATAATGAAGAATAGTGAAAACGAAAATTATCGCTCTCTTTAGGAAAAAAAGTTACAGCCTCTCAAAGTTATTAAAAATCCCATAGACTTTTCAATATTGATCGATCCAGGTTAGGTCTCATTTCAGGCCCTCTAAGTCAGGTTATGATAAGTATTGTTAGGTATACACAGAGAAAATCTATGTAGAATTAACAAATCTTATCAAAAACTAGGATGGGCCCTAAAACGAGCACGCAGGCATTTTTTTTTTATATAAGAAAGTCTATGGGAAAATTTTTAACTTTCAGAGGCTGTAACTTTTTTTCCTAAAAAGACTACCGATTTTCGCTTTCACTATTCTTCATTATTATTTTTTTTGAGTGCGGTATATCTTGTGATTTTCAAAAAAAAAATTTTTGGTTTTTTTTTTAATAAATCCTTGGGGTTTAGTAATATCTTAGACCTTAACTTTTTCACCTAAAGGAGCACGACGCATTTTTCATTTTCACCATTCTTTATTATTTTTTTTTAGAGTATATCCTGTGATTTTCACAAAAATCGGGGGTGACAACCCTCTGGGTAACAATTACCAATCAATTTTTCCAATACTTTGGATATTGTGGAGAACAGTGAAATTGGTCTGTATGAAGCAGGGCTGTTGGGTGGTTTACCTGGCTTTACTATAGGAATTATGTGGGTCAGTTTTCAGAGAAAATGTAGTGTTAATTTGCCATGCTGTGTTAAATAATTGGACTTGGGGTAATAGTTTTGTTGGGGTGAATAAACATTACGTAACTATTGTATAAACTATAACTTTTATTTAACCCAGGGAAATGTATCAAAAATTCTTTGAAAGTTTTTTTTACCGATTAGGCGTATATTAAATGCATATTTTTAAGAAAAATATGAAAAAATTACGCTCCCCAAATAAAGTGACTAATTCGCACGTTTTTTTTTAGGGATAACATCTGATCATAACACTATCGATGTTTGTTTCAGATATTTTTCGATTATTTATATATCGATAAAAGTAATTTTCTTTCGATTAATTTTTTTTACGATTATTATTTATCATTATCATTATCAACGATTCAATTGAACCATAAGCTGCGTTTCCCGAAGCCCGAGTGCAGCCCGTGTGCAAAATCGACTGGGAAACGATTCGAATTGAAAAAATTACATTAACCAATCAGAGAACAGGAAATTTGAGTACCTGGAAACGGCCCGACGGAGCGCCCGTCGGATCAGCTGACAATTGTAAACAATACTCTTATACTTATATTTTATCTATTTTTATGAAATAATACGATATATTAGTATCCTGCTCTCTAATCATTTTACTAAAATTATTAAAAAACTTTTGGCAAGCCATTTCCGACTCATGTTTTGTAAAGAAATTTCTTGTAAACAAAATCCTTCCGCAGCGCGCCCGTTTATTAATTCCCGAATTCGAGGATTTTAACAAACGGGCGCCTGACTGTGACGTTTACATTGGACGTAGAAGTGCGCAAACGGGCTCGGGAAACGATGCATATGCGCCTGTGTGCCCGCCCGGGCTTCGGGAAACGCAGCTATTGTATATTTATACTGTGATTGAAATTTGAATATACCAACGTTTGGTTAATAAATAAAAAAAATAAAAAAGTTTGAAAAATAAATATTTTTCCTACGATAGAATTATAAAAAAAATAAATAATCTGAAAAAAATTTATATATATATATATATATATATACATATATATATATATATATATATATATATATTATATATATATATTATATATAATATATATATATATATATATATAATATATATATATATATATATATATATATATATATTATATAATTATATATATATATATATATATATATGATATATATATATATATATATTATATATATATTAGATTTGAATCAGTGTATATTTTCTGAAAAAATTTTCGGTTCAAAAAAAATTTCTAAGTTCACTAAAAGTTAGGTTAAGAAAAGTTTTTAAGAAAATCTTTAGGGGAAAGCTTTGAATATGCCAGAAAGGGCCTGCCACTAAACAATTTCTTAAAAAATCTAACTTAATTAACTTTCTGAACTTTTAAATTTTTTTGAACTTAGAGAAATTTTTGGTCTCAAAATCTGTCAGGTATCTAATACTAAGCCAATATATATATATATATATATATATATATATATAGAGTATAATATATTATATATATATATTATATATATTATATAATATATATATATATATATATATATATATATATTATATATTATATATAATATATAATAATATATAATATTATATATATAAATATATATATATATAATATATATATATATATATAAATATATAATATTATATTATATATATATATATATAGTATATATATATATATACTATATAATATATATATATATATATATAATTATATATAATATATTATATATATTGTAGTGCTTGAGGTCTTGTTGACCTTTATTATGGCGCGCAACATCAACTGTTATTATAAAATTTGCAACCTGTGTCAAAATATCAAAATGGCAACACTAGCGCATCACTTTCATCTAGGCGCCATTTTTCTTATATCAATCCGCTTTTGGTAACGCTCTAAGAATTTGCTTAATTAGAGTGATTTGGCTTAATTTTGCAGCGTATTTTGACATTATTTAAGTGGTGGTAAGTTTCATTCATGTGATATTTTTTAACTTATTTCGAAAATTACGTGGAAATTCTGGTATTTAAAGTAGGCCCTATAAGAAGACCCAGCAGTGAAGTGAATATCTTGTCAATTTATATTATATTTTATCAATTTATATTAGCTAGTTTATTTTCATGGTAGCAGGCCTTGTGTTAGGAATAAGCCAAGGCCTATTTCTTCCTCAGGGGCTTTCCTAGTAACGGCCCTACGCACAAATTTCTTTTTGTATATACGCACTTATGAATTTAAGTAGGCCAATGAAGGCCATACTTGTTTATGTTAAAATAACTTTTAGTTATTTATTACTATCATTATTTATATATTATTATATTCTATATTAGCATATTATTTATTGTATTTATTATTACCCAGGACTCTGGAGTTTCAATTCCAGCTTTCATTTCCAACACTGCATGATCAGCAAATATATGTTCAAGAATGCTCTCTTATTTAAGCACCCTGATCATTTAACTTTTTTTTTTTTTTTACAGTTGTCACAACCACTCACGGGCAGAGCCCTATTCAGGGAGGGGGTGTTGCACACCAAAGTTTCATCCGCTAGCGCAAATTACGCAGATGAGCACAGACGCAGGCTTTAAAGTGAGGGAGATTAAATTCAGCAGGGAACACAAAAGATGGAAGAGAATTCCCAATAACAGAGGTGGCAGTAGAGAAGGAAGCACCGCAGCGAACTAGCCTGGAGTTACCAAGATCCACACAAAACTCGTGCGCAGACACAGCACCCCTTGTGCTACGAGGGCGTCGTAAAGGTGGTGGTACGCGAGTGGTAAGTTCCCTCGAACACCTGCCGCTGTGGTACCTAAAGAAAAGAGATAAAGCAAAAACATCGCTCCTCAAAGATAGATGGTCAAGTGAACTGAAAAGTACAGGACAGTTTATAAGCCTTTTGGCTTTTGACTCGACCCTGTCCAAAAGCCGGGTGAAACCAGAGCCCCCCCAGATATGAGAACAGACTTCCATACAAGGCGGATGAGACCTTGTATAGCGGAGTAACTGAGAAGAGAAAAAAAGTA
>JABUQX010024009.1:12500-20535 GCA_015478945.1 Trachelipus rathkii | reverse complement strand
CAGTGTACTTCGTTCAGTTGGAAGTGGGTGTTGTAATTGCATTTATCATTGAAACGCACGCGTTTACTACATTACGCCCACTTCATATATATATATATATATATATATATATATATATATATATATATATATATATATATATATATATATATATATATATATATATATATATATATATATATATATATATATATATATATATATATATATGTGGTCGTTTTGCCCTTTCGACCATAGGTGATTTTTAAACGCATTAATGTTCCATATTTATTTCCATCCCATTCACATAGCATCAAAAATGGGGTCTACAAAAACCCTCTGTATAAAAGCTATACAGAAAAATGTACCAAAAGACTGTACAACAAAAGTGTACAGAAAAAATGTACAGAAAAAATGTACTGAAAAATGTACTGAAAAATGTACTGAAAAATGTACTGAAAAACCTGTAGAAATGAGAACAAAGAAAAGTTTTACAAGAATATTATAATCTATATTTTTATTAAAAATAAAAGTATCGATTATAATATAATTATTAATTAAATAATTAATTAGTAATCAGTAAAATATTACTTTAATTATCATTTACATATTTCTACTTCAAACAATGAATCTTACATCACTAACATATTCAGGCAATATATTTTATTTCATGAGCATTTAAATATATTCATAAAATTATATTATATCAAGTTATATTAAAAATTACATAAAATTATATTATAAAAATTATAATTACATTTTTTATTAAAAATCTAAAGAAGTATAATTTATTCTAATTTATTCAAGGAAATCTAACAGAGTTTTTAATATTACAATTTATTATTATTATTATTATTATTATTATTATTATTATTATTATTATTATTATTATTATTATTATTATTATTATTATTATTATTATTATTATTATTATTATTATTATTATTAATATTATTATATTATTATTATTATTATTATTATTATTATTATTTATATTGACATTACTTCATGTATATTGTTATTATTATTGCCAAATAAAAACACACTTGTCATTGCTATCAATAATCATAATATGAATTAATATATAAATTATAATTAGATAAAAATCATTAATGACTCTGTTAATTAAGTATACAATGATTAATATGCATTATTTACCTCTGCTCCTCGATCAAAACGAAAACTAAGCTCATATGTTTGTGGACATTTTGGACATTGTTATAAGTTTTATATCTTTTATTTTAAATTATCCTAATAAATAATAATATTAATGATCACATATATTGAAATATAACCATATATATATATATATATATATATATATATATATATATATATATATATATATATATATATATATATATATATATATATATATATATATATATATAAAAATATAACCATATATATATATATATAATTTATTATACATATATTTATATACTCAATATATATTAATAAATATATTGCTTTTTATTTATAAAGATATAATTCCCCAATTTCAAATAAACTGATCTCTCTAATATTATTTGGAACTCTAATTTTCACTCCTCCCTGAATCTGATGCCTAACTAATATCCTAAGTTTAAAAGCTTGTTATCCCATAGTCTGTAATGTTCCAACTAATGGCGATTCTAAGATTGTAAGCCCTTATAAAACATACTAGTCCCTCCATCTCTAATTCCTTCTCCCTCCACATTCTCTCTCTTACTCTCTCTGTCTCTCTCTGTTTCTGGGGAGTATCTAAAAGAGGGGTTTCTTAGGGGTTGCAGATGAATCATCTCTTCGGATTTTAAATGCGGGGTTATTCTCATAGGTTTTTTTTCGGGGAGTCTTACGAAAATCATCGATATATTTTTATGGGTCATAAAGCGATAGAGTTTGAGCAGAAAGAAACATAAAAGTGTTCCAATTGATAAACAAGTTACAAAATGTTATGATATTGTGGTGCCAATCGATTCAGAAGCCTAAACAAAGATGAGATTTTAAGTGCTTAATAGACTTAAATAAAATTTAAGTCTTTTTATTTCAATACTGGATTATTGCAACATTATCCCCCGCTCCAAGAATTGACTAGGGTGATTTCTTAAAACTGCACTTAAACATCTTGATTCAAATAATTCAAAACTAAAATATAAATTTTGATCATTGAAAATTTATGTTAGTTGAAGTTAAAGCTACTTTAAATTTTGATTTTTATTCAATTTAAATTAAATTTTAATCTGATTAGATAAACTCAATATAAATTAATAAATTAATTTTTTAATTAAAATTTGTTAGATGTTAACATCTTTATGAAATGAAGTTAAAATTATTAATTAAATCTATTGGTCTTCTGGATCAATTTCATGAATGTTAGTAGAAGAAAAGTTTTACGTCACAATGTAAGATGGTCAAAGGTGTACAAAGATTTTGTCTTCACCTTCACAGTACTTGGTTACAAAGTTACACGAAGCACATTTATAAAAAAAAACATCTACTAAAAATGCTTAAGTATTAATTACAACATGAACAAATCACGTAACAGGAATACGTTTGGAAGTCATACACAAAGTAATTTTGAGAAAATATTAATAAGCAAGCGATTTGTGAAAGCATTAGTATGGTAGAACATTTACAATTTGTAAACATATTAAGAAGCAAAGCAATGTTTGTAATTTGTATATGTAATGGGTAAAATGTAAGTGTAAACCATTGTTCTTTTTATTGTTGGACGGTACGACAATAATTACAGGCGTCCCCATATTCATTAATCAAACAAACCAACGTTAAAAGAATGGGTTTTCTGGACTGTATGACAGTGTGTAGGCTAACAGTTTTTATATGAAAAACTTGGTTGCCTGGTTTCTTGGTTGAATGTAAAGCAATGTTTATCGGTCGGTGGGTTATGTTGGTTATGTAAAATTTTATAGGGAAAATTAAATTATAATCTGATTCGGATCATTCTAACGTTATATGAAAATATTTTTGTTTTAATATGGTCGCCATTCATTACGTTAAAATGATTAAAAAAAATTTTGGGTTAGGGTTATTGGGTGGATTATAATTACAATTATGAAGTTATAGGATTATTTCTTAATTAAACGTTAATTAAAAGTTATAAACTATTTATTTTAGCAACTTTGTTAAGATTAATTTCATTTGAAATATTTTTAAAAAACGTTTCTGATTATTTGTTTTTAAAACTACTCTAAAATTAAAAGTCCATTAATACTTTTATGTTTTCAAAAAGTAGAAATGCTTAATCTAATAACTGGGTACTTAGTGTTGAAACTTTAGTTAAAAAGTTAATTTTATATAATGAATAAAATAATAATTAAAGCTAAAAATTAAAATAAATTTTAATTTTAATTAAAAGATTTCTGATTATAATGTAAATTAAAATTAAAAGATTCTTACTATTAATAAAAATTCTGATTATATAACATAAGGCTAATGAATTAAAAATAGATTCTGAGTAATTAAAAATGAAAATTCTAATATTAAAATATTAATAAAATATATATAGATTTCTGATTATATAGCATAAGGCTAATGAATTAAAAATAGATTCTGAGTAATTAAAAATGAAAATTCTAATATTAAAATATTAATAAAATATATATAGCGTAAGGCTATTTTTTTAAAATTAAAGTTAAAAGCAAAATAAAATTAAAAGTAATTCTGAATGTGTCTATTTTTATTATTAAAACAAAACAAAAATTTCTAACTAAATTTTTAGTTTTTTATAGATTTTCTGTAAATAAAATAATAAAAAAAATAAATAAGTTACATGAAATATCGTTCAAAAAAAAAAAGTTTTCGATTTTTATTTAAAAATTTTTATTTAACAGAATAACGGGACCCAAGCGGCAAAAAAAAAAAAATAATGTTCCCATAATGAACGCATATTCTAATAATAAAAATAAAAAAAATATGTAAAATAAAAAAAAATGTAAAGTTTTTTGTAACTTAAATTTAAAGAATAAAAAGAATAAAGAATGTAAAATGTGTAAAGTTTTTATATTCTGTAAAACAAACAAATAAAAAACTTAAATCTAAAGGATATAAAAGTATGAAAATATTAAAATATTTATTTACAACATATTAATTATTTACAACATACTAATTAATGTTCTTGGAGTTAATTAGTATAGTTCCAACTTCGTGATGTTTTCTAACACAATTTCATCGAGTTCTGTGTAACTCAGATGATATAAATCCTATGTTGAAATTCTTTCTCTTCAAGTCAAAGACCTGATGTTGCTTCGTTTCTTCTTTGTAACTCTTGAAGTTACAGTCTTGATGTTGAATCTTTCTTCATGTTCGGACCTTGCTAAGATTACTAATGAGGTTCTTTAAAGAATCTCTAATCAATGGTATCTTTTTCAAATTTCCTGATCACATTATGGAAATTGTTTTTTATTAAGTTGTTTCAACTATCTATTTTATCTTCCAAAAAGTTTTCAGATGAAAGTGGCCACCAATCAACTTAGTCCTTCTGATAGATGATAGATATTGAATGAAAAGATTTTATGGTCCAAAGTTATAAACTTTTTATTTTAATTCTAGGGACTTCTGTCATCATGTAATTGCCAGGGTGTAATTATGTTAACTAGAAATTGTTTCTAAATTTATCAAAAATTTTATTTTAATCAACTTATTATTTTTTTTTTTATTATTTTTTTTTTCTTATTTTTTATGAGAAGGCACTTTTGTTTCAGTTTTCAATTACTCAATATTTTCATCTTTCCAACCAAAACTTTCAATTTTCTACCTTCTAAGCTTATCAGTCCTCAGTTTATCAAATTCCATATTTACAATTTTTACACTTTTGAGGTAGGTTGTATATACAATTTTGGTTACAACCAAATATTTTTGTTATATTTTTTAGGCTTTCATCCTATCAAGAATGCTTTCTAGGACTAAAAACCAGGATTATATTTTCTAGAATTGAATATATTTTCCAAATTCAATGTTTAAAGTGTAGAATATCTTAATATGTCTTTCTAATCAAGAAATATTTTTATCTTGATTTATTTTTCTGTTCCAATAATCTCTTAATGAATAAATTTATTCTAATGTTTTAACTTTCTTCTGTAATCTAGGTTCTTGTCATCAATGAGAAGGAAACAGCAAGACTCTTTTCATAAGTCTTGTATTGTGACTGTCCCTTAACATTCTTTGAACATTTCTAGACACAAATTTCAAGTTTTCTGTTTGTTTCTGTTTAACTTAATCAATTTGTTCTTTCCTGTTGGGAATGAATGAGAAAATAGCGATTAGACAATCATAGTGTCTTATACTTCCTACCTTTCCTCTTAACATTCTTATCATTCTAGAACAAAACTGAAGTTTTATGTTTTGTTTGTGAATATCACATTTAATTTGTGTCAGGAATCTTGCTTGTTTCTTGGTTAAATATCTTTTCTTAATTAACAACCTGCTAAGTATCTGTTACTGACATATGTTAATTGTATCGCCAACATATATTAAATTTGTTTTCAAACATCTGTTGGTAATCTGTTTCTACAAGTTTCTTTTAAAAATTCTTTCCACTTTCAAAGAACATAATTAGGTGCTAATTCTTGGTAAATATGTATGGTTCTTTATCCTATACAAATATAAAATATATTTTTCTTATCTAAAAATATAATATAAAAGATAAGTTTTTAAACATATTTCTGCAATAAATATGAATTATAACTATATGTGTTATTTATATTTTCTGATAAATAACGTATGAATTATCATTATATGTGTTATTATACTTTCCTGATAAATAACGATGAATTATCATTATATGTTTATTTAATTTCCGCAATAAACGTATAAATTATAACTATATGTGTTATTTATATTTTCTGATAAATAACCTATAATTTTCAATGTGTTTCTGTAGTAGTACGAACTATAATTATATGTGTTATTTATATTTCCTGATAAATAACGTATAAATTTTAATGTGTTTCTGTAGTAGTACGGTAACTTGAAGACTCGATTCCTTTCTTGTTGTTCTGACTGTTCTTTACTAAATCAATTTTCATTATAACTTCTTAAGTTTTCTGAGAGAAGAAGGCATTCCACCGGAAATTTAAAAACTTTACGTTTATAATCTTTTGTTTCTTGTTTTCCAACTAAGTTATTAAATATTTGAAGGTTTATATTATAATCTCTGCTCAATGAATGAACTTGTTACTGTTATCCTTGCCAAGATGGAATCTTGCCAGGATAGATACCTGTTAGGATTGCTGTTTCTAGGTCTGTTATTTTCCATTTTCGGGCTATCTTAACCCTTTACCATTTATGACAATTCATTAAAAAATAAAAAACACAAGTGGTTTTTAAACACACTCTTCTGACCATTATGGCACTAAATATTCTTTCATTATGGAGAAATAGAAAACACAAGTGATTTTAAACACACCTTTCAATTGGGCTTAAAATCAGAGTTCCTACTCTCCTTATTAACTGAAATTAAATTTTAAATTTTCTTTTCAACCTGAAAAGTTACTTAACTAAACATAACAATTTCAATGCCTAAAGAGGCTTTTCCTTAAACCTAAATGAAAGTTTTCATTACTTTCTTTATTTTATCGACGAGTTTCTCAAAAGTAGCAACCAACGGTAAATATTCCTTGTAAAGTCTTCACTGCAGATTTACAATTCCTGAATAGTTGCTAGAACTCCTTGGTGAATAGCCGGCTTATCCTTTCAATCTTATGAAATTCCTGATTATTTCTGAGTTCTGAAAATAGTAAGGATTCTCTGTCCTTTTTTCACAGATGAGTCTCGAATGATTCTGTATGTGTTCTTCTAACAGAATTATTAAAAAGTTTCGTCTCCATATTGTTGTCTAAATTATCACAACTTCTGACCATTAACTAACTTTTTCTATGCTAGTATTTATAAAAGAACCTTTTTTCTGTTCTTTATATCTACCCCTATCTTCCTCTACAGGGATAGGCCTGCTTGGCTTTTCATTTAACTCTTCAATGAAGTGTCCAGATTCATTTAAAAGTAAACTTCGATTTCTTATCTAGGGTCAAAGGTTGTTTAAACTATACAACTGGAAAACTTACTTTGAATGATTTTTCAAAATATTAATAAAATGAACAAGAATGTAATTAATTAGAGTTCTTGAAAGCTATCAATGAAAAAGTTCCTATCTAAAAAGGTGTCCAATCTCTTTCTTTTACAGGTTGTCTTCCTTGAATCGCAATCTAAGATGTCTTTTTATTCTACATTTTGTTAATTTCTGATGTTATATTTTCTCTTATCAGATCTCTTTTCTGATAATATGGTCTCTTGAAGACTTAAAACTAAAGAAAACTATCTATCCTTTATTTGGAACCTTCTGTTTCAAAAATGTTAACCTAGGTTTCTTTTCCGTAAAGCCCTATGGGTTAAGTAGAATAAAAATTCTTATTTTCTTTCTTTTTGCTTATCCTATAAACTATGTAGGAATAAGAAAATATGTTATTGATTAACATTTGAATAATAAATAATTAATAAAATAACAATCTTTTATCATTTACATGATTAAGCACCTATTGGTCTTATCATGCTTTTCTAAAAATTTATGTAAAGTTCAAAGTTATTTGTTCCAAGGATTAGTTTCCATTTCTGATTTCTGGTTCATAGAATATTTTAAAAGATATTTCCAGCTTCTTCTATAACATTTGCAAAAATGCCTGTTTTATTCTCCTATACTTTCTGTAAAAACTTTTGTCACCTGAGCCTTTTGAAAGTTTATGAGAATAAAACTTATTAAGATATAAGCTTTGGTATCTTTAAAGTTCTTCGATGATTTAATCAAATTTGCTAAATTCTTTGCAAAATTAGTGCAACATAATGTCTGGTAATTTTCAAACAAAAGACTGTTAATCTAAATTTATTTCCTAAAAGATAAGGAAAATGAAAAAATGTCATATAAATTCTATTTTCAAAACTTCAACTTTTCTTCAAAGTTCTATTTTAAAATTTGCTAGAATAAAATATCATTCTAGTATTCTATCTAGATTTAATGAATTTCAATTTTAAATCTAAGTACTTCACTATTCTTCTTATAATACTG
>JABUQX010024009.1:5000-7500 GCA_015478945.1 Trachelipus rathkii | reverse complement strand
TATTAGTGTTCTCGGCCTTTTCCTTTCCCCAGAAAATTCGTAACGACATCTGAAAAGCATCCACGCTCTTGCCTTTAACACAGTCATTGTTGTAGCAAAAGCAGCATCACGGAGGAGTGTCCGTATTTGCCATCAAAATATCTCAGCTTTTTTCTCGTCACTCAGACCAGGAAACGTTCACCATCATGGTCTAGGGCCTTCCACAAATTGTTTCATCAAACCAATTTTATGTGTAGTGGAAGTAAGATGATGATTCTCTCTGACAATTGGTTCACGTACATGTTCTGTCAACCGGGGCGTCAAGGTTTCCCTCGTGCGCCATTCTCCTTTGGTTCCAGTGATTCTTTGTCGCCGGCGTCCCAATAGCACAGAAGCAGGATATTTGGTGAAACCTGCTTGCTGACCGAGCATAATATTTACCATTTTGAGGTCGACGCATATACCATCCATGTACCTGATATTGTAGCCTCTCAAAACTGTCTTGATTTTTCGCATACTCCTCTCTCATCCGTACGATACCCTACTGGAACCGAAGCATATATGTTGCCTTGTGTAACAACACACACTTTAAACTGCTCTTGGAAGTTTCAATAAACAGTCGCCACCTGCATCGTATGCTGTGAGTCCCATAGCGAGTAGTAGGCCTGCAACTTCACTGCAATCCACAAGGTTACCATCTGACTGGAAGAACCTCCGCAGCTCTACTTCTCTGTTACGATAAAATGTTACTTGTGCCATGGTCCAGTAGTCATTTTCATGCAACCTCGAAGCCAACACCTCAGGACAACTTCGGCAAATACAACTCTCGTACAAGATCGTTCAGTTCACCCTGGGGTAAAACAATTGACGGGACCATCCGACTGTATTTTCAGATGATATAGACATCTCCAGGCCATTGCATCCATACATTAGACTACTAAAGTTATCCAAATGCTTCCCGAATATCGACCGCAGTTAAACTTGCTGCTACTGTAGATATATCGGATTTAACTCTATACAGCCTACGTAGTCGCACATGAATTTGTAATCCTAGGAATATGTAAAAATAGGATCCATTATTGCACGAAAACGGGATGTGATACAGCAAATCCGAAATTATATATGGAATCAGCATCTCCGAATTACTATATATCTGCTGCAAAAGTCCATCCAAGAAAAATAACTTCTTTAGTTTAACCATAATAATAATAATAAACATAATAATAATAATTAATAATAATAATAATAATAATAATAATAATAATATAATAATAATAATAATAATAATAATAATAAATAATAATAATAATAATAATAATAATAATAATAATAATAATAATAATAATAATAATAATAATAATAATAATAATAATAATAATAATAATAATAATAATAAATAATAAACCCTGTACAAATTTTATTTATCCCAGGTCTAGATTCTACAGCAGGGTTGGCACAAAAGAAATCAAATGATTCTAACATTCAACTGATTTTTTTAGCTTGATTTTTTTTTATAAAAAAAATCATGACTTTTTATTTTTTTATATTTTAGACAAATTTTTTTTTTATAAATTAATAATTAATCATAACTATCACCTAATTATTGATAAGTATATTTCATCTATATAATAAGTAAATTCATCAATGTAGTTTCAAGTCATTTTTAATGAAAAATAATAAAATTAGAGTACTCAGAAATCATATACATATATATATAATATGTAAATATAATTAATTAAATAAATAATAATTTATATTGTTACTAAAACTTATTATTAAGGTAATAATTAGAATTAATTACTAATTTTAAAAAAATTAATAATTAAAAAGCACTTGTTCTAAAAATGAAAAAAAAATTAAAATCTCAAAAAAACTAAAAAAACAACATTGTTCTAAAGTATTAAAGCTATCGGTCAGTGTGAAAAATATTTTCATACTTAAAGTTTCGAAACTATAGATCGAGTCATTTTATCATATATTTGTTCACAATATCAATTTCTATATTATTTTTATGCAAAATCATAACTGAGTAAATGACAAATCAATAACTGAATTTTTTAAGAAAAACATTTGAAAAGTAGAAAGTTCCGGTTAGTTCCGGCCGAAACCCAGTTAGTTCCGCACGGAACCGAACTTCTAAAAATCGAGGTTCGTTTTTAAACCCCCAAAATTCTGGTTCCGGTACATCCTAATATATATATATATATATATATAATTATAATAAATATATAATAATTTTATATATATATTATATAGATATATATATATATATATATAATATAATAGATAATATATATATATATGTATATATATTATATATATATATATATATATATATATATATATATATATATATATATAATATATATAGTATATATATATATATATATATATATATATATAAATTATATATATATATATATATAATCAGTCATTCAATCCATTACTTAGATATATATATATTAAAGATGATATATCTGAATATATATATATATATTATTATATATATATAATATATATA
>JABUQX010024008.1:0-24415 GCA_015478945.1 Trachelipus rathkii | reverse complement strand
TTTTCTGCCCTAGGGTGTTCGTCCGATAGGGAATTCACAGATCATGGAAAGCAGCTTATGTGATAGATTTATGGATAAGAAATCGCCAGTCAGTTCAACCTCCATTTATCTGCAACAATTAGGTTTTTGATGCGGCAATACCAGGGAGGGGTTACCAATTTCGTGACGCATGAGAGATCAGAAGAGCGAATGCCAGATCAAGCAAATTGTGAATCCACAAAGAGAATTCACTCTAGCTTAGTCTGCACCATCATGGATATGCTACATACAGAAAAATATGTGTAAGATTTTCCTGCGACATTAATAAAATGTCATTAAATATCAGCTAATATATCTTATTCAAAATCTCCGGCAAATCGTCGTTAAATGATTAATTTCCTCATGAAGGGTTAATACGGGTTCATCTTTGTGACCCTGAAAACAGACAATCTAAGAAATATCGTTATCCAGGTTCTCTGAGAGTATGGAAATTCAAAGCAATTCCGTCAGCAAAGAAAATTATGCTCACAGAGGTTTTGTAATGCAAAAGGAGTCCTTCACACCTAATTTCTGACATGGAATGATGATTAATTCTGTACTCTATTGTGATCTTGCAATGCCTTTGCAAAGTGACCTGAAAAGGAAAACTTTTTTGTATCGTGACAACGCAAGAACACGCTGCAAGTCATCAAACGGTGAGGAAACTGAAATTTAAAGTTGTTGCACACCCCTGCGCAACTCGATTCTCACTCCACATATATCTGGTTTTCCGAAATGAAAGAGGCGTTGAAAAATAACATTTTTCATTGATAACAAAGTTCACTTGATTTCATCAGAAATTAAAAAATTTAAAAAAAAAAAAAATTTATGGACGCGGAAGAATAAATAATTGAACCGTAAGAGTTTAGAAAAATGTGTGGTACTAAATGAAGATTGTTGAAAAATGTGAACATCTCTGAAATTGTGTAGCAGGAAATGGAAGTTATGTTGAAAAACTGAACATAATTCGAAGATACCATTTTATTATCATGTTTGGTCTAAAACGTTTTATAAGCTTTGAAATTTTATCAATCATTCCTCGTAAATTATGCTACATCAAATGTCTGCTTCTCAAGGACCAAATGCTATTACAATTATATACTAAAAGAAATTCACTTTAGCAGCTTGAATGTTCTTTTTTTTATAATCATAAAGTGATCAACATCTGAGGGCAATAAAAAGAAGAAAAATAAAAAAAGAAATTACACTCACAAGTTATTATCTTCTTGCCTGGGGGGGCAATTAGCTATGAAAAAAAGAGTAACGCAACTTTTGATTGAAGGATAAAAACTATCATTTAAGATTGCCATTTTTTAAAGGGGATTAAATTCAGTTCTTCAAAATAGTTCAAAAAAAATAATCATGAACACAAATTAAAATATTTGGTGAAAGCCATAAACAGTAAAGTGTTAAACCAATAAGAACAATGCGTAGTATAATGTTTTTTGTCTTTTTTTTCAGCAATTATTAAGCATTATAAGCATAAGTTATGTTACATAATTTATTAAATAACTTTCATTATTATTAACGTTTGGTAATAGCATTTTTCTTATTTTTTTTTGTTGCAGACTTTTTTTATAGCATGTAATTTATTTCATTTTGTTTTATTTTTTTTGTTCCCTAAAAAAATAAAAAAAGGGCTTGGCAGTACCAGATGATTTAACCCTCGCAGATGGACGAAGAGTTGCTAGTGTTGCAACAGCCGTACCAATTATTACTACAGCTCCGATTGCAACTAGAACCACGCGTGAAATAAGAGGAAGTCCCCAACCAAAGAGAAGAAGAAGAGAGGAAAATGGAGGTGTAAATGTCCCAGTTTCTCAAGGATATCACCACGGTAATTCACCTTCGTCCGAAGATGTTTCCTCACCATCAAACCAAGAACAACAACATTATGAAAGGCACCAAAGATCTGGCAAGGTTGAAATTCACAGAGAAGAACTGAAAGAAGTGTCCCAGTCTACAGAGGTAAATTTTCTTTTCTTTTTTTTTCTCGTTAACTAGTTAAATTTCGTGTAAATTCCCTTCTATAAGAAAATACGCGGCGTTAGAAGCGCTAATACTTGGTGATTAGGGCAATGAGTAGTGCTAATTCCATCTAGCGTTAGCGGGGTGCTTTTAAGCCCTCACATAGGAGGAGACTAATTGTAATATATCTTCGGTTTAAATATCAGTTGTTTAGTTTTATTTAATTATTGTATAAGCATTTCTATGAAAGTTAGTAATAGTTGCCACTCACGGATTGCCTACTTTCGTTCATCACTAATTTGTTTTTTTGTTTTTTTTTTATTAATTTTACAGAAAATGGATTAATTTGTTTTAATGAATAAAAGATAATTGCCAATTAAATATTAAAATGAAAAACTAAGCATTTATATATTGTTAATACGTTTTTGCATTGATTTTTGGTTTTCTGTTTTATATTCTTATTTAGGTTATTGTTACCGACGGCATTGTTAAAGAAGAGCACACGATAGATGACGGAGATCCCTTACAAAAAGGAACAGCGACGGCTACACTAATCAGCACTTATGGAGTGGTTGTGAGTGACGGAAGTACACACACACTCGTGTCTCATGCTCCAGATCCGAATCAGGTTATTGCCCATCGCTACGAACCAGCTCAATTAGCTCCAGGAACTCATCAGACTCATTCACAACCACTCGCTGAAGCTGTGGCCGAAGCCCTCGCAGGACCATCTGGAATGCCGTCTGTAAGCTAAATCTAGTTTTATATTTTTTTCTTCATAAACTCAATAATATTAGAACACTTGTGGTAGTTTACTGAAATAATTAATCTATACTGTAATCACTTAATCAAATTTCACTTATTCAATATGGAACATTTTTTGAATCAATAGGAAAGGTTTTAAATTAAAGTAAAATGACATAGATCTTTACACACATTATGAATTATGATACATATAATTTGATTCCTTCCCTTCTTATTAAGCTTTTTCTAGTTAACCTAATATCCAAGAGTATCAGTAGGTCTTAGCTGTTGTAATTGCAAAATGTCACTAAAATTATATATATATGAAAATAAAGAAAATAAGGCCCACCACAGCATCCACTCAGATTCTTTAATCTATAAAATCGATTGAAAATACAAATAAATACCTAAATTAGAAAACGATATACTATGTCGTGTGGAAATAGAATTTCATTCGTACACTCTACGTGTCAGAGATGACTAAAATAGACAGTGGGACGGTTCGCGTCCGCTACCACCTTATTTATGCCCTAGGAATGCACGCATGAAAGTAATCGACCTTAGTATCTATCGGAAGCCGTAAAAGACACTCCTGGTGATACTTGCAATCTAGATGAAAATATGGTGTAGAGAAAGATGGTTAGTTTGATGATGTATATTTAAAGGATAAATTTTATCAGCTTGCTATACAAACAAAGACGAAAGAAGTGGTGTGGGCTGGTATTGTGCGTTTCTGAGTTGGAGAGGAATGAGTGCAATAGGAGTTGCGATTATGAGGATTTGTGCACCAGAGTCTATTGAGGAATTTGCTTCTTTTACTAGAATTACTAATGGTTAAAATTTAGTTTGTAAATGTTAATGTATGTCGGTATAAACACTTTGTCCATCTGAGGAAAATGTTAGGAGAGAGAGATTTTCTGGAAGCACGTTTTGACAGGTGAAGGTGGCTTCAGAATCAACTGGGATGGGTATCTGAAGGGTCGAAACGTATCGAAGAGGCCGATGATGTAAAGACGCCTTGGGTTCGTAGAAATGAGTAATAGTAGGAAGGTATTGATTCGCAGAAAGAGAGGAAAAAAATAGGGCAAGAGAATGCATCTATCCACAATTAGCAATGGATGAGCTGGGTTTGGGGAGAGTATGACTTGTTTGATGAATAATGTATAAGTTATCGTGATGAACGCGTAACTCAGGAGAGGGTTGCAATGCGAATTCATTTCGAGCATTATTCGTTTTATTTGCATTGGAGTGAGAAGTAAATGCACATCTTAGTGGAAAATATATTTAGTGGAGTTGCAAATAATGACGAGGTGAGCAGAATGGAACACTGAACAATTGAATGTACAATGACAGGAAGCTATAGTTAGTAGGCAAGAGAAGCGTGTGTTGTGCAAAGAGTATAACTAAGGAAAAAGAATATCAATAGTGGAGTGAAATGAAGAGTATGCAAGCGGCCAAAAGTAAAAGAGATGCGTGTTAATGTGCTAAAAGCTAGATTATTCAAGAGAAAAGTGTGTTGGAATATATGCAGGAAAAGGGAAAGCAAATTAGAATAACTTAGATTCCATTAAGCAATTGAGATGAAGAACAACTGTATTTTAGGCTTGTGATTGCAACAGGCGTAATGATAGGCATTAAATAGAAGCTCGCTGCAAGTGTTATTATAAAATGATGATTGAGGCTTCTGAATGGATACAAAAGTATTGTATGTTGAGAGTGAAGCTTGTGTAAGAATAAATGGGGAGTTAAAAGTGGTTGGTTTAATATTATAGCTATGAGGCAGGATTTGTATGTCTCAAGCTATCTAATCTGTATATGGATGGGGTATAAAAGCATTTAAAATTGTGACAGGGAAAGGGACTTGCTACGATTAGAATGATGAGAATTAAGAAATGAGCAATATAATTTATAGGAGTTGTGTGGTTGATAGAGAGTAAATGTGGAGTATTAAAGTGTTGGATCATTTGGAAGGATGGTGAATATTCATTATTAAGCAGTTGTATAGTGGTGATTGTTGGAATCGGGACTGGGTTAGGAGATCGAAGTAAAAATGGATTAAGTCAGTAACGGGTGGTTGAAGGATGGAATTATATTGATCGAGAGCAATAATGTGCTATAATAGGATAATATGTGGGTCTTTGAGGTATGGTTTGCCCGGCATCACTTGGATTAACCCCCGTCATTACGAGTGCAAACATGGGTCTGTAGCGTAGATAAATTAGGAAATTTCGGTCGCATTTAAGTGTATGAGGATGTAATCATGGAGGGGTAGGAGGGAGCTTTTTGACCTACGGTCATGTTTTCTACTAACCTGTTCTTTTTCCGTGCATATTGCTCACCCCACCCCAGTCTGTGGAAGTGGGGAGACTGAAGAAGAAGTAGTAGGGTATTCAAACATATTCTTAAAAAGATATATAAAATTCAAAAAAATTTGGGCATAATAATATGATAAAACAAGTGTTTAACCAAAAAAAAAACAAAATGAAAATTTTTCTATTTATTCTACAGTTCATCAATTTTTTATAAATTAATTTAGGATAACTATAATTGAAATAGTTACAAAAACTTTAATCAAGAGCATTTTAATTTGTATAACCTACGTTTTGAATCATCCAATCCGTGATTAAAAAGTTCAGTGATTCTCTCTCAAACTACACTTCAGCATTAAGCAACGGAAAACGTCAGGAGGAAAAATTTATGCTCACATACCAAAAAAGGAAAAAAACATGTGTAGATATTTTTTTGTTTTTCCACATTTGGAAGCAGATGAAAATGCAAATTTAAAATTCCTCGTTATTCTTTCTTCACTTTTCGTCAATTTTATATAATATTTCTAGTAGATGATTCGATAAGTTCTTCAAAGATCTTTTCTGTATACTCACCATTTGACTTCTAATCTTATAAAACAAATATAACCATCAAACACTGATACTAAACCACACAATAACCATCAAGTACAAAAAATACAATAATAGCATCAATTTCCATAAGTCCTTCACTATCTCCTTATTATCAAAATTTTATAAGGATCCTCTGGAAGCCATCCTTCACCAACTCTACCTTATTTTATGCATGGATTACGATACCCACATCCCCTTCTATAAAAATTAAAAGATATACAGTATCTAACAATTACATGGCCAAAACTCTTCTATAAATACAACAGAGAGAACTACAATCAATTACAAATCACAATGGAATATCGGCTGAACAACAACAGAATACGGCATCACTTCGAAAATCCTCTATTACAGGTCTCCAAAGTGGGGTACCAAACCCGGGTTACCGCAAAGTGAACTTGAGTACGGCCAAAAGTAGGCTCACCGATACTTCAGTGGTATGATTGTGTATCACCTTGAGCCGGTCTTCTCATTGTCGCTGTTTTGGATTCACTTCGCGTGCTCAGTGCCCCACTAATATTATACATTATATTATATTCCCATTTATAAATATCACCACAATTCTATCATTATTTTCATCTCTGGGGGTACGCGATCCAAAAAGTTTGGGACCGCTGCAGTCTCTTACATTACTTACCCCAGACAGAAGAAATCAAACATTAACTTAAGTTTTTCTATCAAACAAATAGACTCCCTTCTTAAGTTGACTTTTTATATATATACATATGTATTTTTAACCCCCCCCCTACATTAACAATTCATTACTCTAGAGCCACAGGAACAAAACTGGACACACCAAAGGGACTTCATATTAGTATACAAAAACGTAATCTTCCCTTTTTTTAAACTACTCATCTTCAGCTTGGACACCCTCAATATCTCAGTCCAATATATTCAGAAATTAGAAACCATAAAAATTAAAGCTCCGGATCATAGCGACAGATTTGAATCTACAGGTGATTCCATCACCTGATTACTCAAAAGGTTTTGCTTATTCCTGCATTACTAGTTATGATAAACGACAAAAATATCCTGTCGGGTTAAGGGAATACTTCCAAATCAAGTTACAATACTATTAATTATGCATAAACTCAACAGATGGAAGGCCTAATAATACAATATAGTCACAATTAACCCCACACTACTATTATATATCCAACCCAGATATAACAAATACAAATCGTGCATAAAGTTTGAAAAAACCAGCAGTATAGAAATTATGTAATAATAATATTTTGTCAGATAAAAGATGTGTTATCCGTCCCTTAATTCTGATCACTTACACCCCTTTAGTTTCTGATAGTTAAATACTTGAATTTATGATCAATAGCACTAAACGGCTGTTGGTTACACAATCAAGTCAATAATCTCTCCACAATGATGTTTTCATGCAGTTCTGATCTGTCCCAATTGATCACATGAATAAATATTTATAATATTCTCTAATATCTCCCTAAAATTTTCTTTAATTTATCTTTATTATTTATTATATGCTAATATATAAATTTCTTATTGAAAAGCGAAAATAACATAACTTCTAAAAAAACTGTCCATAAAAATACATGCAATTGCTACGATCCCATGTATTATACCAATACTACAGAAACCGGAAAAATCCTCCCAATTAAAGCCCCATCTGACAAGATAGGCTATCAAGTTTATTGTAAATCATCCAATAGATCACCTCTTACATTCAAAACATTAACCTCCACCGCCAGATTCATCATCTATAAAACATTCAACTTAGTCCAACTAGAATGCTTTCCCATATCCAAATAACACCTTACTTCAATTTATTTAACCCGAAATATCCATAACAGAGTAAACTTCTCGACCTTCAAACACGAATTAATCTGTCCCACCTCCCGCTCTGATATACCATCCCTCCTCCTCCCCCCCTCCCTCATCCCTCCTCCCCCCTCCCCCTCCCTCACCTCCCTCCCTTCCCTCCTCCCTTCGGATACAAACTTAAAAATCATAGTTACACCCTTCCTTACTGTAAGATTTCCTTCAACAGCGAATTCCAAAGCATCTAACTAGACCTCTGACTTAACGAATTTAACGCAAACTTTGATACATGTCACTTTAACGATCTCTGGACACGGCTTTACAGTGCTAATATATCGTAGCAGGGATCTGAGGAACAGCATAAAGAGTTAAATCCTGTTTATTCCTTCCAAATTGAGCAAGTGGCGTCCAGAGTAAAATGACTCGTATTAGAAAAATGCTAAAGTTGTATTCAAGACTGCATTGCTCTGATAATTTCATTTTGTTAAACTTTGAATATAAAATTTTAGACAAATTTTTATCCTGACTAAAAAATTCTATCTTCTGCTAGAAAAATTGTCAATAATTTATTTAATCTTATTCTACCTCGTTTACGTAACTTTTTATGTCATGGATTTGCAGCTACATCTTAACTTCTTCTAAGTGTAAACTCTACAAAAATTTCTTTATTTCTAACTTATACTTCTTATGCCCATTATTTTTCCATTTAGAATTTTAAGATAAATTGAGAAGTTTCAATTTGGACCAATATTTATTTATTCAAATCAATTCTACAAAAACTATAATTTTTTTTGACTGTTTAATTAAAAAAACAAAAGATTCTTTAATAACTCATTGTTAAAAAAATTTTTTGGGTTTAAGTTTTTGGAGAATGAATTTTTATATGACTTCAAGTACTATTCTGGTACTGTGTATTACAAAAATATAGCTAAAAAAAAAAAAAAAATATTCAAAAAATTTGCCATCATGGACCTGCAGAAGAAAATATGTATCTATTAAAATACATGGGTAATTATTTTTAATATAATTAATAAAATTTATTTCTTTCAGTGCTTGTAGGAGAATCCTACCAGCAATTTCCACTACGTAGAAGCTTATCAAGAACTCGAAGTACAACACCCCAGCTATTGTCAAATCTCAGACAATGGCAGTTTTCCTTTTAGAAATTTCTCAAAACAGACTTTCAGTCTAAGTTTTATTATGGTTTTCTTAATAGGGCTCTTATTTTTCTCTTTTTCATTATTATAAAATTTTTGGTTCTGAAGTCGTATTAAATTTTATATATTTACCTATTATTTCTTATTTTCACTTAATCATTAGGGGGAGGGGTCAGCGTATAAATACATATGTTTCAATAGTTGGTGCATAAAGTAGATCAGAAGTAGTCGTAGAGAGAATAGAAATGAGTGAAATTGGTTTTAGACTATATCAATACATGACATTAATGATCAAGAATTATAGTAGAATTTATATATAATTAAATTTCTTGAACGGGAAATAGACAGAGGCCTACAAACGCAGAGTTGGGCAAAGACCAATGTTTATCAAGTCAATTCAATATGCTCGAAACACGCGTTGAAATTTGAGAATCAAAGCGAAAATAACGTTAAATTCGAAGCAAGGAAGTGTTCCAGACTTACCTGAGTATACCGGTAGATACATGTTCAATATCGCCGCTAACACATTGAAAATTTTTAAAACCACAATTAGAATTAGTGATTAGTCGTTGTTTAGTGACCGCATTACAAATTTGGCAGAGTTGGATCCGTTTTTTTTGGTTGACTTTTTACTTTAAACTCAATTTATAGTAAACTCTTTTTTTCTGAAACTTTACATCGAGAATTAGTCAAAGTATCAAACGCTCCTTTCTTAAGGTTCCGCCTATACTAGCGTTTTAAACGCGCGTTTTTGACGCAGTGAAAAAGCCAATTGAATAGATTGCGTAATACATTATTATATCTATATGAGAGTTTTAAACGCCTTTATTGATCTCTTCAATTTGACTTTTGCTCTCGTATGGATGGAGGAATAATTCAGAAATGAAAATCTTTAAACTGTAGTAAAAACTGTAGATGGAATGACCCCCTCATCATAAATGACTAAAAATGGTTTACGTTTGCAAGTGATTGTGATGCATTGAAAGGTTTGATTTAGAACCCGAGCGGCCAATATTGCATGAGTTTAAAGAGTTAGAAGAAATGGACTTGAGCTAACGAACGTCACAAAATTGATTTATTATAATACTTGTAATGTTCCTATTACAAGAAATATACTAGTAACAAGAAGGCTTTAAGTAAAATGATATAGACTACTGTGTGAAAACAGTTTAGCCATAGTATTGGACGAAAAAAAGAGAGAAATCAAAATAGTTATTATTTGAATTTATGAAATATAATCGCAGACAAGAAAGAAGTAATACTTTGAATTTTTAAAACTAAAAAGCGATCCAAAAAACATCTTTTTAAGCAAAAAATGTATTATATCTAGAAGATAATTCATAATATACAGGGAGAGGAAAGCTGATGTAATTAAATCGTCGCACCAACAGGCAGTGTCGAATCATAAACAAACTCTATATACTCTTCGAGAATAATAGAAACTAGGCAAGGCATGCAAGTACGCAAATATGTCAGCTTCTACATTGATTGGAGTAGAACATGTTTTGACATACTAAATTAGATTATAGCAACAAACATCATTTGGCGAGCAAATCCTGAAGAGGTGATTCCTTTTTTCGTACACTGCCAACAATTAAAACTGCACTAAAAAGAGGGTTCAATTTTGGAGGAGGGGCTTTATAACACTTTCACATCCATACATTTTCCATTATAATAAAAAATATTTTTAATGTTCACTGTATGTAACTAAATTACATTTAATTTTGTTTTCATAATTTTTAACTAAAAATCGGTTTAGACTTAATTTTAGGCTTTACTTGAGTGATGAAAGAGGAAGCCAAAATATACAAAATTCTACATTTATTATTTTTTTTTTTTTTAATTATTTTTGTATATTTTTTTTCCTGAAAAATATTCCTTCAAAGCGCTATAAAAAAATATACTTCCCTAAAAATAATTCAAATAGCTATTTATTTGTATTTATGGTGGTGTCGTGTGCGAAAGTAAAATTAGATGGAAAAGTTGTCTAGTATATAAAATTAAGTTGAATAAATACTAGTAATATTGAGCATTCTCTTTCCCTAGACTAGTTCTCCATGCTTCAATCTATATCATTACCTTGGTTCATTACTAAACTTCCTCAAGTTTATTTTGAATCGAAACTTGTGCAGTCATTAACAAACTACCTGCGATTTTTTTCAATGTATTAATTATTATCATAACCACAAGGATATATGTATGTTGTTTAGTTGATTTTATATTTGTGCAGGATAATCAGACCACAACAGTTAACGTCACCAACGCGACAGGAAACAGCGTTGTTGCCGTATCAAGTGGAGGCGGTACAACGTCCACTCCAATCATTATAGAGAATGTTACAGTAACAACTGGAGGAGGAAACACCAATAGCACACCGTCAACGCCACAGAGAGAAGGTAACCAATTGAAATGCCATTATTGCAATCGTGCTACTTTCCGTCAGACTAGTGACTTAAAGAGGCATATACGTATTCACACTGGTGAAAAGCCTTTCAAATGTTCATTTTGCCCATACAAAGCCTCCAGGAAGGATCTGCTTCACGCTCATTCTAATAAAATGCACAATTCACAATGAAATATAGTTGAGTAAGGATTGTATTTTTACTTTAAACAAAAAAAAATGCCGCTGCCGTATTTCGATATTTTCTTTTTTGCGGTTTTCTCCACTCTGCATACAGTTTTTCAAGCTTTTCATTGATAGTGGTATGAATTCATAGCAGGCAAATATAAAAACTTTATATACATCTCTAATAAATAACTTTTAAAATTTTATGGAAAAAAAAGTTTTTTTTTTAATCAAAATCATAAAATTTACTTTTTTTATTCATCTCATATATTGCTTCACTCTATTTGTGAGTCTATTCATAAAACAGTTGCCTATGGCAAGTAATTTTATGAAATCCGTATTTTGCAAAAAATTTCTATTTTGTGAGGTTACACACGGTGCACAATCAGTTGACTCAGTTGGAATAATCAAGCTGACCACTTAAAAATGCAAAAATGGCTGCATGCGCAATCACGATACCTCTGCTGGAAGAAATTACATCTAACATCTAACATCCTTGCATATGTCACAAAACAAATCAATCTGATCGAGAAATCCTTGAGCTCTATTCGATGGTCTATATTGTAGTCGGCTCATAGAAATAACATTAGTGTTGTTAGCTTTGAAGCCTTCACGCGCAGCGTCTAGTTACTAAAGGGAAGTCTCAGCGCTCAGTTCCGAATCGAAGGGACTCGACACTCACAACACCCCTTAAAGTGAACAAGACTTAATTGCACTAGGTTAACTGTCTACATTGTACATGATGAAAGTGCGGGTTATGCGTATCAAATTAATCGTTAAAATTTACGGTAAGGCAAGGTATTTACGCTGCAGCCCAGGTTAAGACTTACTCTAAGAAAACATTTGATCAAAATAATCAAGCAATTCAGATAGACTAAGAAAAATTAAAATATTGGTTAATATAATAATAATAATATATAATAAAAAAAATAATAATAATATAATGAATCATGTAAATGAATAATTGTAATAACTGACCGTGAGTATACCGTAAATCCTTCAGAAATTGAATACCTATTCTAAACTAAACCCTCGATTTTTTTTTTTTTTTACAGGTTACGACTACTCATGGGCTGAGCCTTTTTTCAAGGAGGGGGATAAAAGAAAATGACAAATCAAAAAAGAAAGCATAGGCTTTGGGAGATTGGGAGAAAACTTTCATAAAGAACAGCAAGCCGAGGCTTTTAAAGAGAGGAAGATTATATGGCAGCAGGGAAAAACAGCATGTGGAGGGAAGTTCATCAAAAGAAAAGGTAGCTAGCTGGAAGAAGGAGGCAGCTACAATCGAGCACGTCTGAGTTTTTTTCAATGCTCACCACAAATTTGTGTGCAAGCAAACCATAACTTGTGCCGATGAGGGCACTGGCAGTAGTGGGTGTATGTCCGAATGGTCAACTCCTCAACACCTGCCATTGAGTGCCTATGGCACAAAGAGATAGTTCACCAACTGTTATACACAGTGGTAGAGGTGGGTTGGAAAGGAAAAAAACAAGCTTGTTTTTTTCCAAAAAAAAAAAAAAGAAAAACAGTCCTGAAGAAAATAAGTACAAATTTGTTTTTTTCGTTTTTCAATAAGTTGTGGAATTACATGTTTGAACAATTTATAAGTTGTAGCAAATATGCTCTAATTTGGAACATTTTTTGGTTCCAATTTCCTAAGGTGGAAGCCCCTCAGTTTGTGTTCAAAATTTTTTATAGGTTTTCAATTTTTTAAATTTTATATTCTGAATTTTGAATATTCATATTTTTGGTTTATGGCTTCATTAATGTTTTCTTACTCGGTTTCAGCTTTCAGTAAAGTTTTTATCATGATACTGTTATCACATTTAGACCCGTCACTTTTAAAAAGTCTTACCACGTCTTTATGGCATAATTTTGCAAAGGCCCTGGCATGAAATATAACTTTTGTTGTGTAGACATTGCAAAAACGTATTTTTAGAGGAAAATCTAAATCTAAGGGAATTCTGAAAATTTGCCAAACTGAAGAGATGAGTATGCCAGGCAGTCTAAGCACTTAAGAGTCCTGTTAACTGCCTGCTCCTCACCACGTCATTCCACGATACTTCATACGACTGAAGATATCAATTTCAGTCCGTATCAAATTAAATGTGGTCTGATTCACGGCTGAAGTGAGCCAGTGAAAATGAGCTTTGGACAGTAGTCACAGCACAGTAAGTCAGTGCTCAGATGCTGGGCGTCTGGGGAGTTGGGGACTAAGTGATTGTGATCAACAGTTGATATTCCAATCCCCCAAATATTTAATTTAGTCATTCACATTCATCCTCCTTCCAAATCTTTAAATTGGGTATAATTTAATTTCAATTATTTTATTATTTCATTTGCAAAGTCACTTTTGAGTTTTGTCATTCAGACTCTCATTCTATATAAATATAATGTACATATATTTAAAAGTATATAAATTATAAATATTATATGATACAAACTTAAATACATAGTTTATTTAGGAAGTAGCAACTTAGTAAGTATAAGTCTGCAGGCTACAACCTAGCTGTAAATGTAACGAACCAATGATAAAAATATAATATGCATCAAGATGTAAAGTTAGTGATTAATTGGGAATATTTGCTTTAATTTTCAAGTATCCTTATATTTAAAAAATGAAAATACTCGAGTGAAATATCATATTAGACTCTTTATATTTTTAAAAATAGTTAATGAAAAAAACTAAAAAAAACTGAAAAAAACCGAAAAAAACATGTAAAAAACATGTTTTTTACATGAAAAAAACACGATTTGAAAAAAACGTTTTTTTCCCAACCCTAGTAGAGGGTCAAGGGAGTTAGAAAGTACGGTAGTGGACAGTTTACCAGTCTTTTAGCCTTTCTAGACTCAACCCTCTTCAAAAGAAGGGTGGAGCTCGAGCCTCCCCAAATGTAAGATAAGTACGGTACTCCATACAAGGGCGACTACGGCCCTTATATAACTCTGCCCAAAACCTTGTAGCTCTAGCTCTCACTCTGCAGCACTGGTTTCTACATATATGCTAGAACAGACATGTAAAAAATAATGAATTTAATAACTGGTTTGTAGGGATGGGCCGGATAGTGAATTAGCCGGATACAGAATATCCGGCTGGAAGTTAACCGGATTCCGGCCGGAAATCGGATAGTGAAATTAGCCGGATATCTTGAGTACCGATATACAACTTCCAATTCTCAGAAGTGGGTGCCAGACTAAAATAAAATAAAAAATATTTCAGATTCATTGATTTTAGTCATTACCATCCCTCTATATTATCTTAAATCTTGAAGAGTTTTATATTTTAAAAAATATAATAAATTAGTGTATAAATGTCTTAAATAGAATTCACATTTGAAAAAATCGAGTTTTTTTTTAAAACTTTGCTTTAAATGAAACGTTGTTGGCAGGTGTTAATTATTTAATTTTTCAGTTAACATTGAATATGCTAGCTTGGGTTAGCTTAAACTGGCAAA
This sequence comes from Trachelipus rathkii, assembly GCA_015478945.1. Classification (NCBI taxonomy): domain Eukaryota; kingdom Metazoa; phylum Arthropoda; class Malacostraca; order Isopoda; family Trachelipodidae; genus Trachelipus; species Trachelipus rathkii. The sequence continues at coordinate 9,819 of JABUQX010024008.1, read as the reverse complement.
CTATTTTGTTCCCAAAAATCGCTTGGGCCTATGACTTGGCCCGAATTCATCCCCCCCCCCCATTAAAATGAATGATGGGTGAATTGGGCCACCATTGTTATTCTTATTTATGTAGCCTATTATTATTGACATTTGCAATAAGTTTTCTAATTTAATGTACGAAACATTTTATGAAAATTAGGTAAAATTATGATAACACATGAAATTTAATATGAAACAATACGAAATCAAAAAGTGTCAAAATTGTCCCACGAATGGGTGGAATTGGCCACCACATTTTTATTCTTATTTTTATTTACATTATTGAAATGGTAATTATTGATAAACTAATTTAATATAATAGACCTTTTTAAATACAGTGAAATTAGAAAGGTCAATTGAAATTATACTCACAAGAAATAAAAAACTAGATGTTAATGAGTAACTTTTTAAGCTTTATTTTCAGATGAGGATGAAAAGCTGTCGAAATGTGTTTCAACTTGTCGATACATCGATTTAAATTTAGATTTAACAACATTTTTTTTTTAACGATTATGAAACGATTATCACAGTATAATATATACAGTAATAATATTTTCTATCATAATTTTATTAATTTTTTTTATTAAAAAAACAGTCACTATTTAAAAATAAAAAAAAAATTGGAAAGACATACTTTGAAAAATAAAGTAAAAAAAATAAGGACGACATATATGCAATATGTATATATATATTATTATACTATATATATATATATATATATAATATAATATATATATATATATATATATATATATGATAAATAGGTCGATTATATATATATAGATTATAATTATTTATACTTATATGGTAATTGCTTTCAAGAATCAACCCTCAAATATATAATGTTTTAGTCTATTATTAATGGCAGTAAATAAAAAATATATATATAATCTATTAAATTTTATGATTAAAAAAAAAAATTTAGGAGCGGATTAATATCACATGCACTTTCACATTAAACTGTCTACCCATTCTCTCATGTGTATCGAGTACCTGTGCGCACTTCTAGGAATATACCACGATCCTTGTGCAGTTAGGGACCATTCGGGAGAATGTTGTCGCGTTGAGGGTAAACACTAGGCCGAAAGCGGCTAATAAGTCTCTGGCTTGGGCTAGACCATTCCGTGGGATATCTTAGGATATTTATTATCACAATAGTACAAAGCACACTTACGCAGTGGTACTCATTAAGCTGAGTGGGACGAATGCTAAGGTGAATTGAGAATTTAGCTCTACGATTCTTCTTTCAGGCGCTCATTGAAACTTGCTTTGAATTCAGTCTCTCTCTGGAACAAATCTGGGTGCTCTTCTAGCTCAGTTTAGCATAAATGCTGCGAGTCGCCGCAATAAATATGCCTTCCTAATAAATATGACGCATAAGAAGACACGCTCTCAATAATGTATACATCTAAAGTGAAGAAATTAATAATTAAGTTAGTTTCACTTTAAATTAGAATCTTTGATTAGTGCATAACATATTATATATTAATCAATGATGAATGCTGAGACATATTTAATGTTATTACTATTATAATTACAAGAAATACTAATTATTATTATAATATATCCCATAAATTATTTTAATAATATATATATATATTATATATATATAAATATATGATAATAATATAAAATATAACCCCTATATATATCTAATGTTACCAAATAATATCTATACATCATACATATATATAATGGTAAACGAGGTCACTTGAAGTTCAATGATTGCACAAAACATTAGAATGTCCTTGATTATCTACCTGTTATTCAAATATAAATTATATATACAGAGAGGAAAGAGAGATGGATATAAAAAACAATCATTCTATTATGTATAGAATATGTGGAGAATTTGAGTTAAATATATTACATATAAAGAAAATACAAAACTGATAACTCAACAGAAATGTATGCGAAGGTTAGATCTTTTCTACTGTATATTTGTTTAGATTGCTTTAATACTTAAAAAATCAAACTATAAATTAAATATTTTCTAAACATATCTTTTAGGTCAATCCAACTAACTGACTTATTTAGCAGGAAGAAAATTGAACGCCCTAGTTATTGGACAGAACAACAAAGGACAACAATATTATTCTTTTCAGAACTGTAAACTAGATGGAAATATTTCCAGATTAAATATGGTACTGGTCAAATAAAAAATAGTATATACTGCGTCTTTTGCTAACTCTGCTCTCTTGAATTTGACATCTTAAGAATATAAAGGCGAAGGAATGTATCATTTTTAAAAATCTCTTTCGAGAGTGTAAGTAAGAGAAACTAACGTATACAATACAGCACACGAGGGTATGTAACCGACGACACACACAGACTGCAGGAAATGAGCGTCTCTCGATCATGAATAAAGATGTACTTTCACTCGTTAGAAGAGAAAGAAACTAATTCCCCTCCTGAGGGAGTATCGTGTCGTCATTCGCAAAGCGCTTGCTTTAAGCAAAATCTATAGCCACAAGACTTGCGTATTAATAGAGGTACGTATCATGAATGTGGTTGGGGGGTTTACCTACGACCATCCCCTTCTTCAGAGTGGTATTAATCTATATCGTTCCAACTCCGGCCTTCGCCATAACCGGTTCTCTAGCGGGCCCGCTAAAAATAGGTTTATATAACCCCTTTTGCACTCAGTTAGTAAGACATGCTAGTAAATCAATAATTTGGCTCAAATTTACTCAACAAAATGTGTCAAATCAGTGAGAGCACTGCAATCTTGCGCACGAATAAATAAAAACACCTGTACATATAGCTTGCGATTAACATTCAAAATAATATGAGATTGGAAAGTCTAATTTAATATTATAGCTATACATATGTCCATCAGAAGTCCCTCTTATATAGCACTATAAGTCCACAGTCTCCGTGGATAAATATAGCATATAGGTAGAATAATTTAGACTAGAATAATAAAAGTACCATATAATTCTAAATATGTAGAATTGGTATAACTAATTGTCTATACCTGATGAATGTATTAAATATTGTTATGTAGTATTTTTAAAAAGTTATTTTTTATTATTTTTTTTTTTTTTTTTAATTTTGAGTATAATATGTACAGTCGTCAACAGCTATTCCAGATTTAGTATAATAATTTTATGGTTTAAAATAAACAAATTACATTATTAAATTTATTATGTTGCTTGGAGGTATATTAATTTAGGATGTGTTAGTACTAGGATAGCACATAATTGATGATATAATATATATATTAATTATATACCTATCGGTTTTATCTTAGTAGCTGTTATTTTTCCTTACTATAGACCTTAGTCCTGAGAATTTAGCCTATAATGTTATATTCTAGTAAAATTTAGTAGATGCCAAATTTTTCCGAGATAGTTGATAATTCTTAACAAAAAGTGAACCTAATCTTAGGTTCCGAATAATATATAGCATTTACTTCTTACTCCTCTTCGTTAGTATATTACCCCATGTTAACAGAGAGAGGTGAGGTAGGTTCGGTGATCGTCAACTCAAGGTCAACAGAAGAAGACAATAGTCTGAATATAGAAGATAGATAGACCAAGCAGTAGCATGAAACATAACATAAAGAGTCATCTACTCCAGAGGAGCACTCTCATCTATACCATTAGCTAGTACAATGCGTGTTTATTGATACATCTGGAGATTCACGGCCTCCTCACTATACTTGCTGTAAACACATTATCACTATCTTTACAACGTCCTTTAACCAAAACCAGATCATATTCAACGCATTCTCTTATCACAAAAAATAATGACGTAATAAAATTAAGCTAGTTCATTTTGCAAACTGTATAAAATTATTGAAATGGCAACACTACTGCATCATTTCCTCTAAGCGAAATTTTTCTGATGCTAAGCTGCTTTTATATTGCGCTCTTGAGATTTTTGTTTAACCAGCGTAATTTGGCTCATTAAAGCCATATATTTTGACTCTGTGATAGTGGTAAGTACCATTAATGTGAAATATAAAGTTATTTAACATATTACGTAAAAATTATAGTTATTAAGTAGGCCCAAGAGTGAAGTGAATATCGTGTCATTTTTAAAATATTTTATTAATTTGTATTAGCTAGCTTATTCACGGCAGCAGGCCTTGGATTAGGAATAAACTAAGGCCCATGTCTTCCTCTGGGGCTTTCCTAGTAAAGGACCTATGGGCAAATTTTTTTTTTTTTTTTTTTCAATATACATTAATTTAAGTAGGCCAATGTAGGTCCTACTTATTTATTTTAAAGTATAACGTATCTATTTATTACTATTATTATTTATATATTATTATATCCTATATTAGCCTACTATTTATTGTTTTTATTATTACCCAGGACTGAGGTTTCAGTTCTAGGTTCTAAGCTCTATGCAACTTTTAACATTATATAACAGAATCGGCTCCCTGTGTTTCAAATCCTTATTATTGTGGAAATCTCAACAACAAACTTCTTCAATAAATATATATATATATAATATATATATATATATATATATATATATATATATATATATATAGTATATATATATAGGTAGTATATATTTATGTGGTATATATTATATATATACAGTGATGCACCGATGTTTCATGGTATCGGTGTCTTGTCGGTGGTATCGGTCGATTTTAGAGGTATCGGTATCGGTATCGGGAATTTTGAGAGTATAGTGAGTCATATCGGCATCGGTAAAATCTCGCCGATACCCTTAAACGATACTCAATACATTTGTGTCTTAATTGATTACTGATATATATATACATATATTGTTAAAATTTGTAGTATAGCATATATATATAGCAGCATATTAAGGTATATGTTGTTATGTTAGGCACAGAGCATATAGCATATATATATATATATATGTATGCAGGCAGATATGGCACACGTACATGTCCCTATTGGGTTATAGAGTGGTAAGCTGGTAGTTGAAAGTGTTTTGAGCTATCAACACCATTCAATGAAAAGCAAAGATTTGGTAGAAGGTCAGCCTCTTGCCATCAGACAAAGAATTTAAAAATTTTCTCTTCAACAGACTGGATGCACTTTTAATTATCCGTACATATTCCTGAATCAAAGTTTCTGAATTTCTACACTTTTTCTAATTTGTTTTTTATTATATACATATTTTATATACATATATATATATATAAGGTTATATATATATATATAGCATATATATACAGTTATTATGTATATATATATATATATGTTATTATTATTATAAAGGTATATGATATAAGATATATATATATCCGCTTATTTTGTCCTGATACCCGTATCTATGTGACCTACCGTATGTTAACATAGTGCTGGGTTTTTGCATTTAAAGCATTAAAATTATTTGCATAATCGGTGCCTGTTTTTGTTAAACTTAGCAAAAATCGCAAGAAATGCTTCATCACACGTAAGGAATTTCCGCACTTATGCTGTTATTTCTTGTGATTGCTTACGTTCTTACGAAAATGTGCAAACAACAAAATGACGGCGTGGTAGGCCTTACCACGCCATTTTTTTGAAGTGATGAATATTTGATAAATAAATTGGCTTTTAAATCTAATTTCTTCCCAAATCGATAACTCCACCACAATAGTTGGATCAATTTTTGGTAATAACCATTTTTTAATTATTTTGGTTTAACTGAAATCAACGGGCTCCATCTCAGCATCTAATTCCAATTGTTGAAACCAAAGTAAAACTCATAAGAAATCGTGTTCGTTTTTGCAATGAAAACAGTAATTAGTTAAGGCAATCAGGCGCCAAAGAACCAATGGATGCTAAGTGTCATGCTTTATATAAAGATTCCACTGCAAGTTCTTCATTCAGAAGCATTTTAAAAATGGAGAATTTTTTGAAGAGGTATAGGTATAGGGTCATAGTTATCTCTGACAGCTAAATTCTCTCTGGTTGAGAGATGAAGAGATTAGTTCGGAAAGGAAATATCCATGGTGTTTAAAGGCTCGCATCTTTAGTTGTTGGAAAGTTTGACCTACATATTCGAAGCTAAAATGGAAACTGTAATAATTGCAAATTATGTTTAGCTGAAGTTGATGGACCTGTTTTCAATAATCTCAAGAGTTGCTAATAAAAGATATAAGAAATTGTACTGTGGAGTTTTTATTTAAATATTAACTGAGTGGAAGAACACAGGGTAACTTGAATCAGAGAAGGCGGTATACAGGCTTAGTAACTGCTTGCAGATTTAGGCAGATAAGTGTTATCGAGAAACAAGCGAAAACAAGTTTATCAAAAATGTTAGAGGGATAAAGTCTAAATGAAGAAAATTTTGGAGAAAGGTGATTAACAAATTTTTAATGTGGAGGAAACTGTAACAAAGGAGTTTGTGGGACCTTAGACCCGCACAATTTTATGATTCATACGAGATAGATATAGACCAGTTAGTCTCAATAATGTATTAGTGGGATTGCGATATTGGTTGATAATCCAACTTACACATCGTATTTGAGTCAATTTTTAATTATATCTTCCTTTGCGTAGTAGATAAACCTGAACGTGGCTATAGAATTTTTTTTATTGCCTTTCCTTTGCTTAATTTGTAAACGTTTTCAGTTTTTGTCATTTGTGCCATAGTTGAAATATTGTGTTTGTGCTACTAACAAACTGTTTAAACGAGACCGCGATTTCATGCTAGGCTTTACTTTTTGTTTTTTAAACAATAACTCCAGCTATTGTGATAGAGTACGCGGTTTTGGAATAAGCAGAAATAAAACAAAACAAAAACAATACGGTTTATATTACAGATAATTGATCAAATATTTTGTGATGGTGTTTATCCATTTGGAAGAATGATTTAAAGCTGATTATATTGAATGAAAGCCTCATCAATTCAGACGTAGCCTACCGATGCCACCATACATCTTGTTTGCTTAAATTCGATAAATGGAAATATCAAATCCCTACAGAATTAGTGTACCCTACGTCTGAAAGTACTGTAAACTTTTCGATAAGTTTGACAAAAACGAACGCAAACTCGATCATTTCTTATGTTTCGTAAGCCCAGATATAAAAACGAAAACGGCTTTTATATATGAGCATAGAAGAAAGATGAGAGAGGCGTTGTTGTATATATATATATATATAGTGGTATATATATATATATATATATATAGTTATGCAGGCTTATAATTTTTGTAACACTTTAGGTTTTAATAAACGTGATGAATCTAAATGCGCGAGCAGGGTCAGCACCGCCGCAGTGTAGAGAATAGTATGATTTCGTTCATCAGTGATGCAAACAAGATCATCATCTCAAGTTATGATATATATATATATATATATATATATATATATATATATATATATAAAGAAGTTATATTGCGTATATATATATGTTATATATATATATATATATATATTAGTGATGCATCAATGTCACTTTTTTGCGAATGTTTGATTTTAACATCCGAGGATGCGGATGTCTGATATATATATATGAAGAGGTATTAAAGGGGCTGTTATGTTATGCTGTTATGTTATGTTATGTTGTGGTATGAAAGAGCATATATATATAAGGCGCGGTTAAGGCAAGGTTATTTGTTATATAGCGGCGGTATTGCGCGCGGGTATGGTATATATATATATATATATGCCTAACATATTTCGAGTTTTAGCCGCCAAATCTAATAATATGATTGTGCGCTACTTAGGTTCGGTACGGAACCCAACTCAAATGTGACCTTTACCCAGCCTCTTTCTCCATCCCCTCCGACCTTAATGAAAGAGATTTGCAATGGATTATATACTTTTCGCAATCATTAGCATGGAAATGTAAATATAGGAAAGTTGTGCTGAGAAACATCAATTTTCTGCCTTTTTTGCTGAGAGAGTCTGTTTTTCTGTTCATCATATAGTAGCCCAGCATTGCAAATACTCTCTCACTTGGAAATACCTAGGGCTGGAGGACAGGCCAAACATTTCCTTGCAAGTTTACTGCAAGTGGGTAAACATTTTGTTTAACTTTCCACCAACTGATAGTATCTAGTCGTTTTTCGTGGTGATAGTTTTCAATCTTTTAAAATTGGCTATCTTGGTAATGCGTGTTTCTTCATTACTACTGGAGTCAGAAATTCTTCTGGCGGAATCGTTATTGATTTACTTGTAGACGATGTTGGTTCTGTAGATTTCTGTAGGTAATGAATTAATAGACTATTCGGATAACTATTTGATTAAAGTTCGTCAATCGCAAACACAAAGTATCGATTTAACCTTGTTTTAATATTGTGTTACAAAAAAAAATTCTGCCTTATAACGGGATCTAAGTAATTAGTAAGAAGGTCAATAATTTCCACAGAACTAAAGCGTATTTATAGCTCTAGTTTTATGACATTACATCTTTCATTGTTTTTAAACCGTCATCATTTCATTTGAAGATGGTTCAAATTCTTCCTTAGCGTTGAGCATTGAGTAATATCGGAGACAGAAGCTGTAGAGGCGCTGATTTTTTTTGGTATCCCTAATCTCATGAGACTCTGTTGAATCAAATTGTTATGAACTTCATGATGTGAGATCAGTCATTACAGCTGAGTCGAGTCCCATGTCCATTTAAATTTGTGTAGGAGATCCATCTGCTATTTTTATTATGCGCCCTATCAAATCTCGACAATAAATAATATCCGCGCAACATCCGCAGGGCAGAGCGTGCGGATCTTTACTAATGTGCGGATGCGGATGTTACCATCGCATTATATATATATATATGGGCATATATATATATATTATATATATATATATATATATATATATATATATATATATATATATTATAAGGCTATAGGATAAAAAGTATTTTGGTATCGGGTATCGGTGCAAAAATTCGCATCATATCGGGCAATGAAAAATAGCGAGTACTTGTATCGGTATCGGTATCGGCCTCACCGGTATCGGTGTGCAAACAATCAATATATATAGTAGCAGCATAGTATATATAGGCATGATATATAAATATAGTAGAGTATATATATATATATGTTATATATAGTATATATATATATATATATGGTATAGTTGGAGTTTGGCTTCCTGGGAGTAAGAATTAAAACTCGACTGCGAATATGTTGATTGGAGGCGCTGGTTTGGGATAGCGGGCCTTTAAAGTTCGATTTTGTAGTTCCTGTTACCCTCTGAAGTGGATAAAGAACGTTAATAGGAAGTTTTATAATAATAATAGTTAATCAATGAGAATGAAAATTTATTAATGGAAATGAGAGACATGTTTGTGGTCCGTAACGATCTCTTAGGTCAATGGTTGTTCTTCATATATATGTATAAAATATTTTAGACTAGGGACTTAAATATAAGGTTTCCAAGTTTACAGATGATGCAAATTGTCTACCTCAGTAAGAAATAATGATGATGGATGTATAAAAGATTTAAAAGATATGAGGAAAGCTATAACGCTGATGGATAAGCTGGTTCATCTCTCTCCTTCAAATAAATCTTTCTCTCCTGATAATCCATGGTTCGATCGTGCTTGTTCTCTGGTCATTCCGGCTAGAGAAAGTGCGTATCAGGAGTGGAAAATTCTCGTTCTCCTAATATTCTCGCTAATTTTCATTCAGCTACAAATCGGTTGCAAGGATACTCTTCAACGAGCAAGCGGGGCTTTCGCGAAACGAAAGTTCAAGCACCTCCTTGGTTCTGACAAATCTTTCTGGCCTCTTGCCAAAAACATCTCTAACAATTTCTGTAAATCTGCTCTTTCCTCCTCTTATTCGATGAAGTGGCGCACGAAAACGCAGCGTTTCACGATAGCTGCGAAAACGGTTAAACACCATTCCGATACCGAACGAAGGCTACC
>JABUQX010024007.1:32500-117364 GCA_015478945.1 Trachelipus rathkii | reverse complement strand
AGACGAGAGAGTAATTTATATAGAGTAAATATTCGCTAGTAGAACATAATAGTGAATTTGGGCAAAGGAAACATGTTTGATGTTGAATCTTTTTTTTTTTTTATTAGAGTAAATTTATCTTTCATATAATTATATATATATCTTTATCTTTTATAGATATCCTTGTATTTGTTAGTGCTGTTTGCATTTCGCTATCCGCATTTTATTTATATTTTTAATTTTATCGATATTTTTTCTTTTATCTAATTATATGTAAAGGGTGGGATTATATGGGTAGTTTTCGGAAGATTTTTAATACTATCTTTTTTAGTTTTGAACACTTTAGTATACTTTATTACGTTTTATGACCTCTCTACTAATTTTATTATATATATTTTTAATTTTTCATAATATTTACATTATTTTGTTAAATGTTACTACTATCTATTATATTTTTGTCTTTACCTAAAACATTTTCCTCATTTCCTTCATATTTCTTTCTTTTGTTTTTTTTCAATAATAAACTGACGTGTTAAATTATATTATTTTGTATAAATAATTGTTTGGAACAATAATATTGCATTATTACACTCTCTATTGTGAGTTATTTATAGTACCCTTATTATTAGTCTCATGTTTTTTCTATTGAAATCGATTTTTATTTTAATTTTTTTTTTGTAAATTATCTTTTTTTCAGTTGATGCTACAAGCCGATATGCAGGATAAATTTATAACATTCAATGAGTCTTTATATTATTTGAAAGTATTACATTAAAGGTATTTTTATATATCTGGTACAGAATATTCAGATTATGGTGTTGATGAACTATTGTAATTAAATATTTTAATCTAGTTAATCATATCGTATAGGTCCTCTAAACTTTAATATATAAGATTATTTATTTTTTTTTTGTGTGTGGGTAGTTTTCGACTTTATATTATTAGAATTTATTTAAGTAATCTTCTAAATTAATTTTGACTTATTACCGTTTCTAATAATGTCTTATGTCTAAATCTATTATCTTGATTAGTCTGTAGAATAATATCGTCTAATACTATGAATCATGCAGGATCAATATTTTATAGATATCGGATCATGTATATATTATCTTTATGTGTTATATATTATGATTGTATATGTTCATAATGTGTCAATTCTGGCTTTATTATATAGATAATGTATGTAGCTCATGTTAAAATTACTCGTATCAGTTGTTAGTACACATATCTTTATGAATTTAAATGATCTAAAATATTCTATTAGATTAGCAATGAGTTTAAATATTAATCTGTATAGTATTTAATAAACTGATTTATTGGAGATATTATTTTTGATAATTGATTCTATATATCGCGATTATATGTCTATAATCGTCACTAACATTAAACATGAGTATGATCACAATATATGAATAATTACTTTTAATAATTAAAAATTGTATTATTTCTATTATTTTGCTTTTATCGCGAGTGATAAATCATAAGTGAGGTAAAAATACATTTCTATAATACTATGTTATCATTGATGATCGATGTTAGATATGAATAGTAAGTATATTTGTTTTTTTATCTTTCTATTTTATCTTATATTTTAATCTTTATCTTTATATGTTATCATTATCTTTTACCTTTATCTTTATTTTTATTCTTTGTGTTTATCTTTATATTTTTCTTTATCTTATATTTTTCTTTATCTGTCATGCTTTAAATTTTTTTCGTGTTTTTTTTTATCATATATTTTGTATCTTTAAGTCTTTTATCATTTGTTTTATCCCTTTACTACTTTCTTTAAATGTTTTATTTATATATTTTATCAATATATTTCAACTTATTATCTTTATCTTTATCTTTATCTTTATCTTTATCTTTATCTTTATCTTTATCTTTATCTTTATCTTTATCTTTATCTTTATCTTTATCTTTTCTACCAATTCCACATTTAATCTTTATCTTTATCTTACTTATTCTTTGTATCTTTATTAATTTTTATCTTTAAATCTTATCTTTATCTTTACTTTATCTTTATCTTATCTTTATCTTTTTCTTAATCTTTTTCTTAATCTTTTTCTTAATCTTGTTCTTAATATTTTTCTTAAGCTTAATCTTAATCTTAATCTTAATCTAATTAATCTTATCTTAATCTAATCTTAATTTAATCTTGAATCTGTATTTTATCTTAATCTTAACTTAATCTCTAAGTCTTCAATCCTTCATCTTCATCTTCATTTCATCTCATCTTATCTTCATTCTTCAATCTTCAATCTTCATCTTCCATCTTCATCTCATCTTCATCCGTCATCTTAATCTTAATCTTACATCTTAATCTAATCTTAATTTTTAATCTTAATTTTAATTAAATTCTAATCTTAATCTTAATCTTAATTCTTAATTTCATTCTTCTCTTCACATCTTCATTCTCCCATCTTCATCTTCATCTTCATCTTAAATCTTAATCTTAATCTTAATCTTAATCTTAATCTTAATCTTAATCTTAATCTTAATCTTAATCTTAATCTTAATCTTAATCTTAATCTTAATCTTAATCTTTATCTCCAACTTTTCTTTTTTATTATGATCTTCAAGTTTCTTAATCTTAATCTTAAATCTTTAATCTTAATCTTAATCTTAATCTTAATCTTAATCTTAATCTTAATCTTAATCTTTTTATCTTTATATTTATCTTTACTCTTTATCTTTATCTTCATCTTTATCTGTTTCTTTATCTTTAAATTTTATCTTCAACTATTTCTCTTTTTTTAATCTCCTTGTCAACATCTTTATCTTTAATTTCATTCTTTATCTTATTATGCTCTTAATCTTAATCCTTTATTTTTAATCTTTATCTCCTATCTCTATCTCTATTTTTGCCTTTATGTTTATTTTGATTCTTAATCTTTGTCTTTATCTTTATCTTTTTTTTTATCTTTATCTTTATCTTTATCTTTATCTTTATCTTTATCTTTATCTTTATCTTTATCTTTATCTTTATCTTTATCTTTATCTTTATCTTTATCTTTTCAATTATCTTTATCTTTAGCTTTATCCTTATCTTTATCTTTATATTTTATCTTGCCTTTATCTTTTAGAGTCTCATTTGTCTTTATCTTTCATCTTCATATTAAGCTTTTTCCATTATCTTTTATTTTAATATTTTACCTTTATCTAACATTTTTTTTTTAATTCTTTATCTTTTATCCTCATTTTTTATATCAATTTTTCACCTTTTTGTTTCACAGCTTTTGCCCTTTACTAAGGACTGAAACTTTTTTGAAAAGTTTCACTCTGGCTATTTAAACCCTTGACCTAAGCCACACGAGCACGATTCATTACCAAGTGCACTATAGTTTTTTTTAATTGGTTTACTTGTTATAGATAAGGATATAGCTATATAGCTGTCAGAATTTATAGTTGTCAAAGTTTATAGCTGTCAAAATATAGTTGTTAAAATTTTTTAATAGAATAAATAGAACACAGTGAGATATCACTTTTAGTTAATAGCACCCTTATTATTATTATTATTATTATTATTATTATTATTATTATTATTATTATTATTATTATTATTATTATTATTATTATTATTATTATTATTATTATTATTATTATTATTTTTATTATTATTATTATTATTATTATTATTATATTATTATTATTATATATTAATTATTATTATTATTATTTTTATTATTATTTATTATTATTATTATTATTATCATTATTACCAATAATATCATATATAAAATCAATACTTATTATTATTATTATTATTATTATTATTATTATTATTATTATTATTATTATTATTATTATTATTATTATTATTATTATTATTATTATTATTATTATTATTATTATTATTATTATTATTATTATTATTATTATTATTATTATAAGTTTTGCCCTTTAATAAGGAGGGTAACTTTCCTCAAGGGACTTTCACCATCCACATAAGCCCGTCATGCTATCGCATAAGCTATGAAATGTTCTTTAATATTTTGTTCCTTTCTAACAATAACTTTTTAATTTCTGTTAAAACTTATATATATATATATTATATATATATATATATAAATATATAGATGGATGAGGATAAAAAAGAATAGATAATTGTATCAGTAAAAGATAGTTAGGTATTAAAAGGAATGAATTAAATATATAGTGATGTAAGAGACGTGAGTGTTAGAGATTTAAGAGAAATATGTGAGATGTGTAAAAGGCTATATTTAGTTGATAATAAGTATATGGTATTTATTAAAAGATTACTGATATAGGTGAAGTTTGAAGGAGGAGTAAATAAATAAGATGAATATGATTAGAATAGTGTAGTTTTGATCAGTAAGGTAAGAGATATTAGGAAATTAAGAAAATAAGGTGAAGAAATATTCGTTAGTAGTATTTGAAAATTTATAAAAGATAGCAATGAAGAAATAGAATAATGTTGACCTATTCGAATCGATAGTGATGATGATATATGAGATAGAGGATGAATTAAACAGTTAATTGAAAGTGAATGAGTTAAGATTAAATAAGTATGTTATGACAAAGGCATATCTATTAGAGAGTGATAGAATGAAGTGATATATGTAATAATATGAATAATAATCATTAGATGTAGACAGGAAGTGTGTGGATTATCTATTAGTTATTAGGTTGAGTGAAGTATTGATATATAGTAGTTATAAAGTGCCTAATGTAGATAAATATAAGCAAGTAAAAGTATGAGAAAATATGAAAGTTAAAAAATTAGTATAAACAGCGCATAGGCCATCAAGTGAGATGTACATCAAGACAACCTGTACTATAACTATATAAATTATAATAGTTTTTTACCTAACTTTGTATCAATTATTAATATATCTATACTTACTTACTTACGTCTTACGTATTTATCAATCAAATTTACCAAATCAAATGAAAAATTGCACTTAAAACACAATGGATGTATAATAAATTTGCAAGCTTATGAGTCCAATAAATATAAAAATCATTATACTTAATAAACAAAATACATTATATATAATAATCTATTATATTGACATTTATGAGCCGCTGGAATCCTAAAGTATGCAATCCTAGATTTTCTAGGTTTACGACATACAGATATTATTTTATTTAGAGTTATGCATTGGAAATTAATAACCTTTCAATAAGTTCTAAATGGATGAAAATTTAATAAAATATTTATGATAATTAAATAATTTCATGATTTAATATATATATATATTACTAATTCAGACAATAATATAAATAGCAATAATAAATGGAAAAAATCTTAATGTTAATTAAGCATATTCACCAACATATATATTAGAAGTATAATAATAACCATAGATTCTCTAAAAATATTGTTACAGATCATGGCTTATTATCTAAAGCGTTAACTTTCTTTCTACCGTGAGTTAATAACACTTTATGTTGTATCTTGTTAAAGGCATCTAAAAGAACAATTTCTAACACGCTGAAAAGAATATACGATAACGTATGAAAATTTCTGCAGTAATCTTATTGAGACAATGGCTGTCCATTATTGCCTTGGCAAGCTTCTGAATATTTATTTCCATGAACGAGCTGTAGCCCTCACCCCACTGGATAGTGTTCTTTTACTGAAAAAACTATAACACCTAATTATTCAACTCTAGGTGTACATGAGAAAAAAACTCTTAAGTTATGTGAGCTTTGAGTAAAATAATATTGTATCAGCTTTAAAAGAGAAGATCTATAAGAGTAACGAGTAGATAAGATGTCTTATGAGATTTAATGTCGTTCATATTAGTATATATAATATAATTGTTCAACAAAGGAGGCTTACTGTAGTTTATTCAGAGTGATCATTGTGAGATTTATTCCGAGCTAAGTTATAATCACATATTATTATCAAACTGCCTATATAAAACTTATAATCCATGTTATGCGTTCAACTGTATATTTTCAAATTTTATTGTTTATTATTCTCATAAATTCGGTATTTTAAAAATATTATTCCTTCTTATTATTAAATACGAATATTAGGCGCGCCACGATACAAATAGATTATAATCCAGTCTTTCAATATCTTTAAGTCATCATAACTTAATTTTCTAGGAAACTATATGCCTTTTAAGAAATTGAAAATATATGTATATAATATATAATATACCATATAATATATAATATAGTTATTTTGATCTTAAGAATAATACAAACCTTTAAATTTTTCAACATACATTTCGAGTCCATTGTTTATAAGCTCATACATAAGATTTTAGTAACATTTGTTATCCAGCCTCTATAACATATGTTTTTTTATAATTATATGCTATCCCCTTATACTTACTGTAGTAGTTCGAGCAAAATATTAATAATATTATCTTTTTAAAAACAAATTGAGAATTGGATAATAAAAAAAGAACTCAAGTCAAAGTGGGTTTACATGAATAGAATATAATTTTTATGAAATACAATCTAACGATAGAGGACCGATAATGCTAGAGCGGAGTCACTTGTAGGACTCAACTGTGACTTATTATGTATACCTAATAAAAGGGGTCAACTATTAAGTATCCATATTGCAAAGGAAGCACCATATTACTTTATATGTTATCAGGGCCACTTTTGGCGGTTCTATGAAGTTTAAAGTAAGCTGAGAATATCACTGTTAACTTTTTGATACTTCGTAGACTTTGAGAGCAATAAAGAACCCATTCTTCATGGGCTCATTGTACTTGTAGTGAACTGCGATTCATATATTGTTACTGTGAACTAATGTTTCGCGAGAGTAGTGATTCCTTGAGAGCAAGTACAGAGATATGTGAATGGGAGTTTGAGCAGTGTGTTCAAACTTGCAAATTATTTATTATTTTTATTATTGGTTCTATTATTGTTATATATAAAACACATTCCTCCTCACTGGCTTATGTGAGTTATTAGGGAGTATTGATTTTGCCTACTATAAACTTTAATACTTCCCAATATCTTCTAGGATGGTAACAATGTCTATATTTCGTCCTATAATATACAAGTAATTCAACCTTAGTTTTTCGCTTATATATATAGCAATAAAGCAGATTGAAAATATTTTATCATATTGCTTCATCAACATCGAGCGGCTAAATTTTTGTACCTTCTACGTTACCTTTTTATTAGAGTAAATATATCTTCTTGAAGCCAGGAGATATAGTATAAGAAAAGCATAAGTATAATTATCGCTTTGTTGGTACTTATTTGAGATATAATCGACAGATACGTACTAAAAGTCGTTTATAAATCGGACCTGATCGTAAAATAGCCTTATGTTTTGATTCATTTTGCCTTTATACTAATGGACTCATTATCACTCACAGACTCCATTAATATAATGTAGTAGTTGTCTGGATAAGTCCTTAATCTGAATCTGAAGAGGTGCACGATCTGGCGATCTCTTAGGCGGTTCAGCTCCTCACGGTTAGTAGAATGTGGGTAGTAGTCTCAATGAATTTACATAAACGCGTGAGGGCCAATCCGACACCGCGAGGAGCCTGACGCATTCAGAAGTCATTCATTCCTATAAGGAGGAGAATATTTACGTGTGGGTGTTTTGAGATGAATTCTATGCTCAGGATAGTGAATATAGGGTGTGCGACCTTTCTTTAAATCACCCCTTTAATATTAGTATGATCCTGAATGATGCACGCCTAAAAGCATCCTTTGCACAGGTGTCAAGGCATATCAGATTATTAATCATAATTTATGGATTATTTAACAACGTAATAACAACAACTCACTGATTATCTTTAGAAGTGAGAGGTTTGTGTGGTATTTGTCTATACCGACGTAAATCATCGTAATAGGAAGCGCGAAAGAAAACATAAAAAGTTGTAAAGCGAATGAATTAACATAAACAATTGTAAAGCGAAAGAATTAACATAAACAATTTCTAAGCGAAGCTAATGAATTAACATAAACAATTGTAAGAGCGAAAGAATTAGAGTTGAACATTCAATAATTTGTTTGATTGCTGCTCATGTCTCAAATGTTACGAAGCGAATTATTGTTGTCGAGAGAGTGTGTGCATGAGGTAGAACGGGTGTCAAACATTCTTCTCGGCTGCGTACTGCTGGGTAGATCACGTAAGAATAGCAATTCAGAGAGATAGCTCACCATGAAATCAAGGAGTTCTAGATATTCAACAGAAGAGGAGGAATGCTTTATATAAATAGGAGGTGAGCGATGCTCCTATATAGATGGGTTCTGTTGTATTAAGTTAGTTTTTATGACAAGATTGAGATGTGCGATTCGGCATAAATATCTGAGGAGTTAACAAACTGGCAATTCATCTAATCACCTTATTATCTAAATACCACAGACAGGACCAAGGGTAATACGAGGTCTAGGTGTAAGTTGTATCTAAGGTTTCCTCCTCTCACTAAACGCGAGTCGGGGTGCGACGAGGATAGGGGGCTTTTTAGCCTGCCTGTTATTGTATTCTTTGTAGCTCATTTCCTATAGTGGAGATGGAGAAGAGCTTGCTTTCATTAGTGTTACCACCCTTTTGTAGAGCCATGTATGCGTCAGAATCTCTGTAAGAAGTCTGATTTGAACTGTTGTTTTGAGAGAGTGAAGGTTTGTTTCATTTACTTGCACAACTAAGTGCTGAGATATAATGTGAGGTGCCCACCCCTAGTGATTCGGTTGGTTTTCCAGGCGGACAATTTAATGTTTCTTGTCTCTGTCTTGGAGCAAATTACAAGGTAGATATTATAGTATGTATATCAAGATGTCAGTGATAGACACCATCGGGATCTCTCCCTATTAATTTCGTGGGGTTCAATTATTTTTCCACATAGCGAGTAGGAAGAGGGAAGATTTAAAAACCAATTTATAAAGGGTTGTAATTGTGTGAGACTAGAGTGGTATCTGTCAGTGGTGATCAAGGTTGATAGATGATTTCTCAGCTTTATGCAGAGCAAACACTATCTGAATATGGAATTAGATAATATACACAAGCTTTTATGGTAGCACTTTAAGTAACTCTGATTGAGCAGTTTGTGGCACTAAAAAAAAAATAAAGAAGCATAATAACAGAAGAGAGTTCTGAATATGGAGATATTGCCTTTGTAGTATGGCTTTTATACATAAATTCTATAAGAATAATTATGTAACCATATTATGAAATTGTCATATTCTGGGGTTCTTTTGTGCATAAAATCCCAAGTTGTAAAGCGGGAAATTATCTCGCGCAGTTTTTTTTATGAAATATTGTTTTTAATAGATTATATTAATTTATTAACATCCTTAAATTTTACAAAACGTACAAGATTTTTCCAAAAAACTGTATGTGCTGAGCGAAAAACGAATTTTCAAAGTTCGGTTCTATGCACCAAAAGTACCCCAGCATATGAATTTCACACTTTTCGTAATTTTGGCTTTGGACTGTCAAGTGGGTTAATATTATTTATGTATATTTATTAATTGTATTATTGAGATTGAAAATTATTGAGTGGGTGAGATTTATTGTGAGGATAGGCAAATTATCTCGGATTAATAAATCTTTTATTTTCATGTCTGAGAGAAGGCGATGCGTGCCCTATGCTATGTCACAGAACCAGAATTGGCACCGGAACTCTTGGCACTATATATAGCTCTAATATATATATTAATTTATATGATTTATATTGTCATATATATGTTTTTCTATTTCTTACTCTTCACAGGCAATATTGAATATTCAAGAATGTATATATTCATAAATATATATTAATATTATATTAATAATATTGATTAAATACTATATATTATATATTATGTATATTATATAATTAATAATTAATATATATAGATAATATATATAATAATATATTTAATATATTAATATAAAATATATATAAATTAGGTATATGGATGGCCAATAAGTATATTAGAAGTAATTAATAAGGTATTGGCCATTTATTTTAACAGGAGCAATTGGGTATTGGCTCCCCAAAGGGTATTGGTATTACCACTAGTATTTATGTGTAGTATTCCAAGCCCTCAAAGCCCGTTCACTGACTCAAGGTCAAGATGTGAGATATCCGAAATTTGATAAAAAAAAAAAGGCAAATGTATAAATATTAATATGGATAACATATAGTTAACAGACATTATATACCTATAGAATTACAATAATTATCCTAATTTTATGTATACCTATATTAAGGTTACGTTACCATATAAGAGATCAAAGTTATGGATGGATAACATACATGTCTAATTCACTAAAATATGTCTTATTAATATGATTGAAGTGATTACCAAAAGTGATATCTAGATATGAACATAGCTAACTAGTATCTATATTCTTTATTTCTGTAGCCATTACCATCACTGATAACGAAGGTAAGTGCTTGTAACTTCGATATCCTCCTCTTCAAGAGCTATTTCCTTATCCCACCATATATGAGATATATTCTTCATATCTAATTCAAATAGCTCTATCTCCTTCCGTCCACTACACATCTACCAATCTTTTACTACATCTACTGTCTCGTTCAAACCGCTCCTTTTACACACTCGCCCACGAGCCCAGAGACATCCATATTCCTCTTTCTACAAACTCCCACATCACTTCGTCTTTTCAGTTCGCCTAACAACCCATAGTCTAACAATCCAAACCACTATCTTCCAATCTCTTCTCACCCTTCTCCCATTCTTTTCACCATGTCCAAAACCATCCTTACTGTTTCTCTATCCACATGGATCATATTCCAAAAAGCGGTTCCGACACATCCCCACGTTCATCTCCTCTCATCTCAGCCTCCAGCTCTCACTCATTTCTAGTCCCTCAATCCGACACCTCCTTTCTAGAGTCCAGCTCCCATTGATATCCTCCACTTCTTTCTATGTCTACATCAACTCTCATACAACGCTTTCAATTATTGAGCATCGAGAATAATACACATGCCGACACATCAATTAGACATCCTGCCTCATAACATATAGCCTACTAATAATATTCAAGAGGCTCCAATCGATATTTCAATCGTCATTTTTATACTTAAACTAGCAAGCATCCTATCGTCATACAATATCGTTTGCGCGTGTATTAGTTTGAAATCTCCATCAGCACGTTCTACTGCGCTTGTCGGTGCTATTATGCAACGGATTAACATTCCCAGCATCGAGGTAACACACATCCCAAGTTACAACTGCACTCACTCATAGACATAGAGTCTTCTTGATCCACGAATCCTTAAAGTAACCTAGACGGCTTCCCTCACAAATCAACTATACTTACCTATACTTCTATACACTGAGTTCTGTATATGCCGAGCCTAATTCCTCAATATATTATGTCTCACATAAACTAATCATTCTCTCCCCTCTCTTCTTTCTTCAGCTCACAGAACTATTCACCATTATTTGTTCCAGAGAGATATAATAACTCATGTACTTCTTCTAATTATTCTCTCATGCCCATTGATTCATACCCCACTTTTAAATCGTGCACATCTCTATGTTCTACTACCAATCATAGCATTTTCTGCATATATTGAGCGTTCTTTTAGAAAGCTGTACTACTGATCGTTCTTATCATTGTACGAGACCAGCAATATGAGCATCATCCGCTAAAAACCCAATATGAGTGCTGCACCACACTAGTTTTCCCACGCAATCAAAATTTCGCATATATGATTTTCCTCCTTCTATAAAGGTCACTTCCATTATCGCACTATATAAGCTGCTAAAAGTAGAGTCTAATGGTGAACTCAGTTATTATACTTCCGCCTGTTAACCCCCTGTTTCACTTCGACCAACTTCTCCTTCCATCACCGTTGCATGAACCTATCTAACACCGTATTCCATTATAGGTGACTTTCGAGAGAGCATATCACTATACTCAGCAGCTCTATCAAAACTTCTCCGATTACGTAAGCATCACCAATCTCCAGCACCCTCTCATTTCTAGACACTCATTCTATACAGAATCACAGTCTTCCCGCACTCAATTGCATATTCTATCAAACGCACATTAATGCTATTAAGAGTACACTATATGATCAATGGCATGGACATGAAAAAATAACACTCAGCGCTGTTACTCATTTCCTAATCTCTAATTTTGTGGTGTATATTAACGAAATCCTTGTAAAATTTTCGTTATTAAAATGTAAACAAATTAAGAGTTATATCTCATAGTACACTCTCATATTCACTGGTCTGCACAACACAGAGAGTATGACTATCTGCCAACATATTTTTGGTGCGAAGCCAATACTTATCTCACTACGGACGAATACTATTTCATCAACTAACTAGTTTTTATACTCCAAAAACTCATCCTCTCATACATTTTTTTAACATGCTTCCATAGTTTACATTTCTATAGTGACTTCATGTAAAAGCTCTCATCATATATACTTATTCTTAAAAGACATTAATACTCTTTTTCACTCTCTCCATTCATTCCATAGAGTATATTGTCAAGCGCTAGTATTTATCGCTGTATATAACTGATCACATTACATAGATATGAGAATAAATTTCATATTCTTCCATATTCACATACATGTATGGTATATTTAACGAATGATTATTCTAGATACATAAATCTTCAGTATATGAAGGGTTTGTGACTTACCTTACTCCTGTTATAGAAATTAGCTTCTATATACACGAAATGCTAATCTAGTCTCTACTTCTCATCATCTGAACTCCTTGTTCTAATTTTAACACTCATTTGAAGTTTTTGCACATCGTCAAATTTGTCATACGATGAGCAAACTGGAAACTGAACTAATTCTCTTTGCTATTTCTCTCCATACCTCATGTCTAATCTTCTTCAATCACATTACTATCTTCTTTGTCATACTCATCAGTAGAAGTTATTTGTTCTAATCATATTTCTCCTCTTTTACACCCATTCCATCTACAGTTCAATAAATTCCTTAGAATAACTCGTCAATATATACTTCCGTTAAGCTATATATATATAAATATATATAATATATAATATAATAATATATCTCTATCCTCTAGTAAGAGGATATCTCTACCGTCCTTTATTCAAAACACTAGAGTATATTGACATATTCCGAGTTCTTTATTTCCTCTCAAATAGCTCTTGGCCATTCCATAAATAAAAGTTTATTTCCCGTGCCCTTAAACGATCCATCTATTCATTTATATTTTTATCTTCTACTCTATTATTCCATTCTCTACTATACAAGTATAGTCCATTACTATATTACTTAAATATACTTATTATATAATAATCATTATTTAACAGTCCTCGTACTAGTGGTTTACTATGCGTTACATATCCTCTATCCCTGGTTTACACCTTTTTACACTTTATCTCTAGATCTTCTAATCCATTTATTATCTATATTTCATTTATATGTTTTTTGAGCTTCACATTAGCATTCTATAACATCTCATTCCATACCTAATTGACCGTTTACTTCTTTTTACCTATACCGTATACCTCATAGCGACCTTATTATTATTTATTTCATTTACCTCAATGATTAATATCGCTTTGCAATTCGATCACTCTTGTTTATTAAAGGATCTTATCCTATACTCTAGCTTCACGCGTTTATTACCTTAGTTATCACTTACTAGTACTGTCTCATGTCGAATTCTCACTTTGCGCCTCGTAGATAATTTTCTATCTGACTCAGTCTCCCTACCACACCATCACCGGTTGAGTAACCTACATGAGCTTTAAGATATCCAACAAATTATATACAAATTTCACCATAAAGATACAAATATATACATATCTCTGTGATTATTCCTCACCTTTTTTATCTTTAGGTGCGCATATAATATAAGTATAGTATTTATAACACAAACGCACATTAATAAATAGCAAATAACATAAAAATGATCACTGAGATTCTTCATGTTAGATAACAAATTATTATCGAATAAATAGCTATTGCTTACATACTGCAAAGACACACTTCACTACTTATGCTGCCAGATACTACGCTATCTTTAGAATGTCAAATTGCATAAAATACATATACTGTTCTAAGGTTCTTAATTCTAGTTCTTTAGAGTATAAAAACACAATTTAAATAAAGTAACAGGCGTATTATCTCACAGCTCTGTAAACGTCCATTTCTTGCTTTTTCTTCTTTTCTCATCATATTTTTTAGAGAAACAATTTAGATATAGTTCAATTAAGATATGTATTAGTACTAAACAGTAATGTAAAAGCACGATGGTTCTTCTACTAATTTTCAATCTAAATTAACAGCATAATGAGTCGAATCAAAGGTACCTCTACACCTCGGATAATATAACAAAAACGTTTCCTTCGTCCACCACTTAACTATTTATTACCATGAATACTCATAAATTACCTAATACTAGCCTCCTCTCCCTGTCTTTGGTTCCAACATGAGCGTTCAAATCTCCCAGGCTCCTAAAAACTTATATTTAATACTTTTATATCGCACTCCTTTCCATCGACCGCGGTTCAAATAGGTCTGATGTAATATAGAACTTTGCCTAACACTGCGCATATATAATCCTTATTGTGACCTCTAGCAGAACTATGACTCCTTCCCACCTGAGTTCGCGGCAGCGAAATTACACGGGACTATAATTAATAGCTCTAATATGTATTTTCCTTCACATCTGATCATAATACAGTTAAATACTGACTATATTATATAGATTTATCTTATATATATATATATAATTTATAACAAAGTATTTAATTAACATTTCAAGCTATTATTCAGGATATCATTAATGATTATCGAGCTACTTCCAGATGTCCATTATCTCTCTTTATCTTCTCATTCTACCCTTACTGTAATCATATTACTAATATGATCGTATATATATGTAAACTTGTTATTAGTTCCCTTCCTCGGTACCCTCACATCACTCACAAATCACCCCTAAAACACATCAGATATCTTACTTTATTATCCATCAATATCCACGGCCTCCTCCTCACTTTCACGAGGCAAGAAGGTGACTCTTGCATTTTATATATTGAGTCGGACAATCCATTCAGTTGTGTTAGAGTGTTAATTCCTTTTTCTCGTTATGTCGCTTTTTTTTTTATATTCGCAATATATCGTTTCTCTAGTAAACCTTCGATTCCGCTGTGTCCGAGGCATAGCATTGGTAACTCGGAATGCTGAATCTTCAAATTTATATTAACACGTTATAGTGCGTACCAGGAGGATCTTGACTTATCGAATAACACTATATAGAACCCATGTTCACGTTAACCTCTTACTATAGTTTCTTTATTGGCACTCAGTGGCTTTCAAAAAAGAAATTATATATTTTATGAAATCAATCAAAGGACAACGGCAGAGGGTAAATGCTCTGCCAAAGAATGCGGCGCAGGAGCTCGGGGTCTTCTCAAGGCTATTACCCTGCGAAGAGTCAATCCTTCTGTTATCTAACGTCGCTGAACCGAGTGAGATCTGACCAGTGGTTACGAAAATTCAAACTCTCAATACTCCTCTCAGCTAGTGTAGGGTCTCACGAACTGAGTAGATCACCTGATACACATTCGGAAATATTGTGGTTGTTCGCAGGTGAGAGTTTCACAATAAGAACCAAGACCTCCCTCCCCTCCTAGAAGAAAGCTCTCTGTTACACTATCTCACTATTTATTAAATTTTATTTTAATTAAACTATTATAATTTGCTAAATATGGGTTAACACCCCTCTTGAATATCCAAATGATTATATGAAATAGAAGATTTCTCCAAATCTCAGAGAGATAATATATTAATTAACATTCTAGCATTCATATTTTATGGATATAATTTTTTATTATTATATTATTAGAATCTTGATTGGTTATCAAATAATAAAAATTATGAATTAATGATATATTATACTTTATATCATATCTGAGATTCTTCACCTCAAAAAGCTGAAATACTTCTATTTTTTACATCACATTTTGTGAATCAATTTTTTAAATCCTAAATCAAAAAAATATTCCATATTTTCTGTTTGAGGAAATACATGCATAGAGCAACTCATGAGACCACATATAATGCGTGTCCGCTGCCATCCCTGAGACAAAAAGCACAAATTATGTGCGAGAGTAATTCCTTAATAATAAGCAAATATCCACAGGTTAACTCTAAATCCTCTCTCTGTAACGTACATTTACGTTATAAATTGGTAAATTATTCGTGCAAATTTACATCTTACCACTAGTCTTGTGTATAAATAATTAATAATTACATTACCCTACAAAGTTATGGTATATATATAAAATAAACTTAAAGTTTTGTAAATTTAAAAATAAAAACAAATATATTTATTTACTTATTGAGTGAATATTAATACATTACTAACTTTTAATGTTTAAATACATCATAACTTTTGAATGTTTAAATACCATCGTAACTTTTGGATGTTTAAATACATCATAATAACGTTATTGGATATATTGTTGATTTAAAGTACATTATTAAGATTTTAATATAGACTGTATGGTGTACGGTGTCGGATGGAGATCTGGACACCTGTGTAGAAAGAAATAGGAGACCAGGGAGAGGCGAAGAGGAGCAAAAATATTGACATAAAAATGAAAGATTCCTTTTCTAAACAACAAAGAAATATTTGTTTATGAGAGAGTTAGCGTATATGAGAAGTAATAAGAAGCACGTGAAATAGATAGAATTGTTCTAAACCACAAAACTAATTATTAAATTTTGAGAAAAGATTCTAATATAAAAGGTTCATAATGACAGTTTTGAATAGATTCACAGAGATTGTCAAGAAGTTAATAAAGAATGTGACGTAATATAAATATATATAGCCAATATTCTGTTATGAGACCAGATTTGTATGTTTTGGAATATGAAGCTAAAACTACATAAATTTTAATCAAAATCTACTTTAAAATATTATCATAAAAAATAATACTGAATAAAAAATTATAAATTAAATTTATTATTAATTATACATAATATAATTGAAATTTAAATTATATTATTAAGCGAAACTTACATAGAGGAGGAGCAACAAATGAATTTATTAAATTTACCAAGTATATCTTATATTGTGCTAAAATTTTATGAATATATTTAAAATATGACAAATAAAGCGATTAATCTACTAATAATTTATTATTTATGAAAGAGCGGTACATAAACTATCGATATAACATTCTTTTTGAATAAATAATATAAAATTAATAATTTTTAATAGCTATTGAGAAAATTGAAAGCACAGTGTTTTTTTTGTATGATAATGACTTCCTTCGGAGTGCTTAAGTAAAAGTATAGAGAGAGACGTCTAGGCATACTCGACCAGATTGTCAAAAATATCGAAATATTTATTTACTAGCTATATTTGATACTCTAAAGCCGCGAAAGTTAACTACAGGGAATGGGTCATTTCTGACACATTTTTTACTTTTTTCTCGTTAACTGTTTTTGCTAGTATGTAGTATATAAATATCTATTCTTGCGATTTTGACACTTTTGGCATTCCCTGTTCCAATTTCCATGCCGAGAGAGAGTAGTACATCTGAGTGTTAAGTTATATTATCCGACTCCAGTTTTAGGAGAGTCAATTCAAGTGAGCCAGAGACACGGGGATACAGAAGGGGGAGACGTTTCATTAATCCATACACGGAGGGGAAATGGTCGGAGGTAACTCCACTACGCAGACATACCTTAATATAATATACAATATAACCTAAGAAGAGCTGAGGGTCCCATAGTAGACGGAGGGGGGGTAATTTAGCTACTCCCTTGATCGAGTCCTCACACCGAGTGGAGGACCGAGGATGAACACCTACGAACTTACCTAGCATTTATTAGCGGTTATTCACTCACTATGTGATATGTTCCATATTAGTCATTATGTTAAATGAAGAAATCGATATTTTTTAGTGGAAAGTAAAATTTTTATTTTATTTTAAGTAAAGGAAGATATATATAACCCTAATAAGGTAAATACTCCAGCAAAGTAAGTTATACAGAGTTTTACCTATGGTGAGTGTTCACTATCGGCCTTCATTACGTAGTGGTAACGACGGAGACTAATATCCCTATACCCTCCTCTCCGGATAAATACACTCACCCGCTTCATTTGGTCTCTTTGAGGGTTAGTCGCGGGAGGTTACCTCCGATCACTATATATATACTCATCATCCAGGGTATTAGAAATCGATTCACCTCACCCTCTTCCCCCGTCGGCTTGAGTGAGTAAGCTCCACTAAATGGGGGGTAAATAATTTTTAAAATATTTTATATTGATACATTGAAGCTCAAAAAAAATAAAAAAAAAAAAAAAAAAAAAAAAAAAAATATAAAAAGATTCGCTAATCAATATGGCGCCCCAAAATCCCCCATTCTTTAATAAAACTTATCGATTCGATGTTACTTTGGCGCATTGTACAACAAAATATTATTATCATATATTGTATTATTACTGTAGAGATACCTATAGCCGTTCTAATTACATATACTGTGAGTGAAGCATTCAAAAACCCTTGAGACCATATAATTATATTATATTAATATATATATATTATAATATATATATATATATATATATATATTATATATATATGTATATATATAATATATATATAAAATATATATATATATATATATATAATATATATTAAATATATATATATATAATAATATATTATTATATATATAGTAATATATAATATTATATTATATATATATAATATATATTAATTAAATATATATAATATATTATAGTATATATAATCGCAGTCTCAAAGGCGATAATATACCTAAAGCCCCCAATTCTGATAGAATCAATTAATATAGGTTATTTCAGCTGCACACATAACAAATTCTAGGTCTGACTCTCACATTCGTAAGAAACAAAATTACATCACTATGATAGATATACGCACCATCTTCTCGATAGACAGATTGAGTAGCTCAAGTAAATGACGCCTTCATTATACGATATAGCTGTTATTAGAGTACTTGATCGTAATATATGCCAAATTATCGTATAAACAAATAGAGGAGATTAGCACTATCACCATGCACAACTGATTATTATCCTGCTTCATCCTGACAAATACTTCCTGAGGTCTTACTGAGCAGAGTGCTGAGTCACGACAGAGTGTAATCATGCATAGCGAGAAACTATTATATAAAATATAAGCCTAATACATTGTGTAAGTTTGTCTTCCTGATAGAAATAATTGGGATATCTCATGCAACAGAAGATGAATAAAATTTCGTTCCCCAATTTAATAATAATAATAATAATAACTTTAGATTTTATAACAAATTATAAACTATAAAAATTATAATTATGAAAGTCTCTGAGAAGTTAAATCTGTGTCAGTTGTTCCATGTAATATTTAATTAGCCTCTATTTTATCAAGAGTCCAATAGTTCACAACAATTCCATTTTCATTTTAATTTTTGATTCGTTACACACTGGACCTCAAAAAAATACAGTCTATCCCATTAGCCTCATTTCACCCTCTTATACTAAAGGTCCACTTTAAATTATTCAGGCAATTGTAGAAACACACGTTTAGTGCGCACTCTATTACATGGCCTGGGTCTGATATCTACTTTCTAACAAATCCTTTAGATATATATCATCTTTTATAAAATATCGATACTGTTTTCAGATTCCCTTATCCCCAAGAACTGAATATTCTTCACTAACATCTCTCTGAACGCTGTCCTAGGATATACTGTAAAAAAATTATAAGTGATGACGAACTTAGTGAGAATAAACGAAAATCTGAGAGGCAGTCCTCTATTAGGGTAAATTGAGAGACAAGCTTACTGTACCATATACTTCTTGACTGTAGAAAAGTTTACTTTTTACTTTTGGTCTAACACCATAGACTACTCATTTCTTGATCGAGAGAAAATATTTAGTGGCGTAATACATAGAGTGTCTCGCAGCGAGTTTTTAGGGCATCATACCGTTCTGACGTTATGATCATTTGTTTATTGTTCTGCATATGATAGACCCCGATTTTACCAACGAAATGCACACTATATCGAAATCTATACTACTAAACCTGACTCTAAGTAGCATAGAGACTATTTACTTTTTACTTCAGTTGGTGTCTAAGCTAATATCTGATAAACATCACAAATCTTTAGGTGATTTATAAGTTCTCTATGAAGTGATGATAACTTCTTTTATCCTATTAATAAATATCTTCAAGCAAGTTCAGAGCAAAAGGATCTTTACATTATTAATTTTTTTCAAACTATTAATGAAAGTATAAATATATCATAAATAAATCGGGGTGAGTGACCTACCTTCGATTGTCTAATATTATACTAAAAAATAAAAAATAATAAACAATTAAAAAGAACGAGAAGAAAAATATTTTTACTTATAATTTTTTAGTTACATATAATATGCCTGGCCTTTCTGAGATGCTGATTATAAAATCTATATAATATATATATATATATAATATATAATTAATATAATATATTATATAATTATATATATATTTATATATATATATATTATAATTATATATATATATATATATATTATATAATTATAATATATATATATATATAATTATTAATATATATAATTAATAATTAATTAATATTACTATATATATATAATATAGATAATTATATATATTAATATATATATATATATATATATATTATACTATACATTTAATATATATATTATAATATATTTAAATATTAAATATATATATATACTATATATAATATATTATATATCAGAATAATCATAAACATAAACATGTTTAATGTCATCGCTATTAAATAAAATTTCCAATATTAATCACCAGGCCTATTTTAATTCCAACACTTTTATTTGTCATATTTAAATTTTATTTTATAAAGGCGTACACAGTAGTGAGTTAATTAACCATAGACTCTTTATTATAACCTATTGAGCATGAATACTAATCAAAACAAATAATATAAATTATTTAATTTATATAGAGCGATTGCGATAATAAAATATCTTTTAATGTAGTCTAAAAATCTGAGAGATATCTAATCTGCTTGAGTCACTCATCAATACCATTAGATTAGGTATATACAACTTAAAGATAGCTCTGGGAAATATGATTTATAATTAATTGAAGCTTAAATCCCTACTATTCCCTATTTCACTAAATTTATTATAAACATCGATAACACTATTAATAAATTCACTAATATACGTCAGAGAAATGCATAAATCACAAACTATTATGAGTATTACTTATATCTATATAACATTAAAATGTGAGACTTTCGATTTAGTTATGTCAAGTGAGTCTAATTTAGTGGAATAATACTAAATTATTAAAGTATTATTATTAATTATTATTTTGATTATTATTAAATATTATAAATATTATTAAATTTTATAATATTTGTATAAATATTTTTCTTAGATATTTTTCCTTAACATTTAATTTATTTGAGCAATATTTTACTGTCATACACTTATTAGATGTGAATTATATAAGGAATATATAGAGTTATATTTATATATATAATATAGAGTTTATTTATGATAATATAAATCAAATATTTTTATTTAATGAATAATTATGTGCAACTTATTACATATCGTTCATTTTATATGATGATCAAAATATTTTTAAAGTAAAGTTAGTTATTATTATTAAACACTATTTAATAATAAACATTATATAAATTTATATTATAATTTATTTAATTTATTATGTTTAATATATTATTATTATTATTATTATTATTATATTATTTAAACTAATTATTATTATTTAATTAATTATATTTATATTCATTAAATATTTATTTAATTATTAATTATTATTATAATTATTTATTATATTATAATTATTAATTATTATATATTAATATAATAATATATTATTATTATATTATTATTATTATTTAATTATTATTAAATAATATATATATTTATTATTTATACAAAAAAACATACCTTTTTTAATGGTGATAAATAAATTATATGAAAATTTAAAATAATTTAAATAGTAAGGAAAAAATTTTTAAATTTATTCAAATATATTAATATGAAAATATAGATAAACCTGGAAACTAGACTAGAATAGTAAAGTTCTCATTTACGTCTTACATGGTGGTCGCCCACATTTTGCAATTCTACACAACATTATGGATCAATTACTTACTCACTAACAATATTTTATCAGATAAGTCAAATATGATTCGAGCTTAACACCTCTCTATAATATCGGAGCTAACGCTGATGCATTTTGAGAGACGCATTTAATGGTCCGTCCTAAACGTATTAACTATAGAGAAATGAGGAATAAGAAGTATATGCCACCCAATTATTATAAATGACTTTTATTATGTATATCTTGATATTATTCCGTTACTAGTATTAGTATTATTGTATAATCTGGTTTAACAATTTTGTTGCACCTTATGATTCATTGTAGGAATGAGATTCTTCGCAGAGCAGATCGCGAGGCAGGAAACAAGAGAGAGGAGAGGTGGGTCGATAGTCTCTCCCGCCGTCTGACCACAAGACTTATGAAATGAGAGAAACCAAACTGCAATACATCTTATTATCATTGGCGTAATGAATTTTGTATAGAAACTCTGCTCTCATGTATGCATTTAAAATTAACACAATAAAAAACTGTAATATGTGGATCGAGGAGGATCGTTAGAATGCATATTTCATCAACCTGACGGCAGCCTATTTAGCATCCCAGAAGCACATAGTCTTGTAAAATTATATAGTATATATATAGCTATTGTGAAAATATATCAGAAAAAAAATATCTGAGCATGCCAGTTCGCTTTATATATATATATACGTTATCGATATATATATCGCGTTAACATCCTTTTAAAGGAAAAGTTCCTATATATATATATATATATATTATATATAATATATATATATAAATAATTATAATAGTATATAATAATATATAATATATATATATATATTATAATTATATATATGTATATTATTATATCATATAAATATATATAATTAAAGTATTTATATATATCTATATATATATATTAATATATTTAATTAATATATATATATATAATATATAATATAATATATAATATATATAATTATATTAATTAATATATATATATATATATATATATATATATAATATATATAATGAATTAAGCGTATTATATCATGATAGCAATTAATCTCATGAGTCAAATAAATGTATATAGTTATAAAAATACTTATTAATGGAAAATACAGTAAAAACGGAATACATGTTGTGGATAAATAATATAGTCAAATATTAGTATTAGATGTGATGAATATAAATCTGTAAAAAGAATAAATAGACAGAAATAAAAAGATATACGAGAATAAAATCCGGATACAAATGCAGAAACAAAAGAAACACGACAAATTATCACAATCCAATAGACCCTTCTGGAAACGCTCCGAACACTTTCTGAGAGATAGCAATACAACAAGGCTAAACAGTGGTAACTATCTATCTTTTCCTTGAAATATACCTGGTCAAAATAATTTGTAAACTCGATCAGTTAAAATGTAAAAAACAGATTATAGACCAATAAAAGAGATATATAATAAAATTAATCTAAGAGGAGTTTACACAATTAATATAATAAAGATTATATCCTTTATGGATACATAATGGAAGCTAGCTTATATAGATGACTTATTATTTCTATATATTCTTTTTTTAGGTATTATAAAATATGTACTGGAGATTTGCTCGTTATTAATTACTTCAAATATGTTCTTATCAAAATTACGAAAATTGTTTCTATATCAAAATTCTTAGCGACTCATATTTATTTTTATTTTCTAAAGATACCCCAAGGGTATTACTATATAGCTATACCGAATGGCAGAGTCGGGGTCTCTTCGTGCCTTCCCGGGTGAGAACTTACGGGGTAGGTCTGATATTATCCCCTCCCCCCGGGGATGAGTTCTCCGAAACCCCGCTCTTTATGGAGTATTTTATTGGGTGTCGAGCGTGAGGGTAGTTACTTCACTACGACCCTCTCTCCACTACGTATTGGAGTATATTAGAAAAACGTCCCCCCTAATGTTTCCACTGAATCGTATCGAAGCCCCTAATGATTAGTGGTCACTGAGTATAATAATAAGCATTTTCATATGTGGAATATGTTTTATACACCTAAGTAGTAAGTTTACTAATAAAGCAATCCTAAAAGTTCTCTTAATTTGAATAGATTATATTTTGAAAGATATTAATAAATAATTATATTTTTTTATATTTTTTTATTTTATTTTTATATTATTTATTTTATTTTTTTTATACATTCCGCACTAAAATTGGGACCCAGCCATTCCACCAAGGTATCTTACTACGTTTTACTGTTAAGCATATTAATTAAGTTTTTATAAGATATACATATAATTAAGTTTAATTAATTAAGCACATACATTAATTTATAATATATATATATATATATATATATATATATATATATATATATATATATATATATTATATATAAACTATATATTACATACTATTATATTATATAGTAATGAATAATATTATATTTATAATAATTATATATAATACTATAATATATTAATTATATATATATATATATATATATATATATATTATATTTAATTAATATAATATATTATAATTATATATATAATATATATATATAATATATTAAATTAATATATAATATATATGTATATAATATATAAGTATATATTTATAATATATTATAATATATATATAAATATATATATTATGACGATCAGCCTACTATCGTAGCACAAAGGGTAGCATTGTGTCCAGTCGCATGAGTTTATTAGTGGTTAATATATTGGTTACTTATACCAGTCATAGTATCGCTGCGGGTCTATCCTTCTTTCCTTACCTACCTTCACTGTTAACTGTGGAATCTCTTCCGTAATCTATCTTATTGTTAACTGTTGAAATTATTAATCTCTGTCAATCTTATATAAGCTCTAGCGTCTGTGCTCTTTATACTGCGTAGCTTTAGTTATTATGATATAAAATGTCTGAGGTGATGTAACATAACACCCCCATATCTATATCTATGTAAACAATAGGGCTCTCCCAGTGAGTGGTGGTGATAATCTATATATAATATATTAAATATAAATATAGTATATAATAATATATATAATGATGATATATATTATATATTGATATTACGTATATATAGTTATATATATTAATAAATATATATATAATATTTAATATATATATATATAATATATATATATATTAATTATATATATATATTATATATATATTATAATAATATATATATATTATATATATATATATAATATATATCATATATATATAATAATAATAATTATATATAATTAAATAGTATATATATATATATGTACCTAGTCTCTATACATAAGACAGCACAATCATATCTCAACAAAACTATCAGTATCATATAGCTAATTAATCTTTGTTAATAGGGATCTCCTACCTTGAGTGCAGTGTCTGACGTACCGAATGGAAACTATGTAAAAAAAATAATAAAAATAAAAAAAAAAAAAAAATAATAAAATATAAGAAATAAAAAATAAAAATCCTTATATTATACTAATGAACATCATACAAAGATGACTACAGGGAATGAAATAAATACATTTTTATGGAAAATAACAATTTGAGTAAAATTTTTAGTTAGGTAAAAATAATTAAAAAAAATAAAAATAAATAACAAAAAATTGTGATTTATATTTTTATATAAGTTAATTATATATTATAATAATTACTTAATATTATTTGTGCAAAGTGATCTTGTTGATTTTAGATTTTAGGGTTGCGTAGAACAGAGCAGGGGAACATGTTGAAAATATGTGTAGACGTTTAAATCAGTTGATGGAAGGGCGAAAGGGGTGGAGACTATCTATTTCACAGTATGTCCCTCGTAGCTGTTATGTGAAGAGGACTTGAGGAAACCACACGCTTAGTGAGCGAAATGGATGGAAACGAAAGAAATCGAAAGAAATTGAGAGAGGACTAACAAAAACTACCCCCATATATTTAGTACAGCTGAGGAGAACACACTTTCATCAGGAGGGGTGATTAAGTCCTAAGAAAACCGATACGTATTGTCTGCAACACAGATATGACAGCAATGAGATCAGACCCCTGAGAAATGTGAACTCAAGACGCATGCGGAATAGCGTGGAGGAAACCAATCTGGACTCAAATCACGCCTTGGGGGTATAATTCTCTTTGTTAGTAGTTAGTTAAAGCAAAAAGAACATAGTGGAAATTAAGAGGATAAAGAGTAATAGATTATAGTTATAATATTTTCTAAACATAAAGTAAGATGTCAGATATAGAGACGGAGTATCTACTAAGAGTATATATTTGAGCGCTACTTCACATGATGGTCATATTAATTTACTGTTTAAAAGAAACGTGATGAATTTAGTATAACTAGATTAGACTAAAATACCTATTTGATTATTGAGTTTTCTTGAAAATTAATTTTATATTAGATCAGTTTCACTTTATTTTTTATTATAAAAAGAGGAAAATAATAGGAACACGAGAAGTTCTCATAAAATACGATGAATAATATACCGGTCACAATTTTGAATCGACTTTTTGGAGCAATAGCTAATTTAGAGAGTGAGTGATACACCGGGAATTTTTGGGAGATTTTTTTTTTGTTTTTTTTTTTTTTTTTTTTTTTTGTTTTTACATTTCCGCACTAAAATTGGACCAGCATTCCAAGCAATGTAGTTCCCTTTCGCTCTCACCCGGTTAGCTGAGAGAAATATACGATAATTGTATAAGTAATGAGAGTGAGAGAGAGATGGATGTTCACCACGAGAGCTAAAAGCGGAAGCTCTAAAAGTAGAATTCAAGATGAGTAATAAGAATAGCGATTTAGTATAGTTACCTTGCGTGATTGTATGAAACTGTGATGTAGATAGGAATAAAAAGGTAGAAGAGAACACCCGAAATTGCATAACATATAAGCATTAATGAGAAGTAGGTGATATGAAGAGTTGAGGTGAGTTTTCTCAAATGTCCAAGTAACCTTGAGCAGTAGAGATGAGTTTTATTAATGTTCAAGTGATATATAGTATAGATGTGTTTAATTCTGAAGCTAATTGATATAAGAACTGTATAAAATCTCATATAACAAAAGTCTGAATATAATAGGGTAATATAATAATATTATGAATTAGGATGGAGCAAGATGGGATTATTGACTGGATATTAGGTAAAGTTTAGAGTTATAATCAAATGATCGTATTAGGAGTTTACAATATGACTCCTTATAGAGATATGGAGTACGAAAAGGAGTGTAATACTAGTACTACTTATAAGTATATAGTGTAGTACTAAGATAAAAAAAATGAGGGGAAACTGAAGTAAACTTACAATGAGAAATTTAAGTTTATATCGTAGTGTTTAGTATGGAGATTTAATATATGCTTTTTTATTTTGGTTGAAAAAGTGTGAAGTTACACATTAGGTGCATATATTTTGAGAGGATATAGTGTTAATGTTGTGTGTGTCAAATTCACTTATTGAATATAAATGTAAGTAAGAAAAAGTGAGTGGAAAAAATATAATAATTAAATTATCTTTATATAGTTTTAAATGGAGGCTTCAAGATTGTCATACAACACAACACCATCACACACACAAGCTTACAACACGAACGAGCACCTGCGATGCGAGTCATTAATGATATATGGTTGGTGTACAGGAAATCCATAAAAAAAACGAAAGTTTTCTTCACGGAAACCAATAAGATGAAGGCTCTTAAACAACTGTGAAGTGGATGTTTAATATTACAACTTACACACAGCACAAACAACAAGACGAGAGCAAGCGTGAGAGCACTATGTATGCCTCACTACGGTACCTAGTTTATTTAGTTTGGTGATTAATTATTTATTTAATAAATTTGCAAATATTAGTAGTGGAGAATTGTACGAGGGTCAATTATATTAGAATATTAGATGTAAATTATTATGTGATGGATATTTATGTATAGACACAGAAGGTTTACTCTTGAGGTAATTACTAAGTATTTTTTTTTTTATCTAATCATTGATGAGTTAAATTTGAGCAGTTGATGATTTTTATGTCACTTATATGATTATTATTGACTACAGAATGGTTTAGGTTATAAATTAGTAGTTGTAATATAATTATTAATATTGAATTAGAGAATATTATTGAAGTATGGATATGAGTATTAATATGAAATGAGTTAATTTGACTATGGATGAGTTTTAGCAATATAGGTAAATTATTAGATAAATATTAAATATAATTATATTATTATTAGGGTATCTTTACACGGCATGTGAGTATGAGATAGGGAAGTAGTGATTGAGAGAATGAGATACAATGAGTACTGTAGTTGAAAACGTTTCGTCTATGGATGAGTCTGATGTCATCATTTACTAAACGGCATAGTTAGTAGTACAGATGTATTCTGAGAGTCACATAGAATAATTTATTATAGGATTAACTTATGTATCATAAAGCAGAAAAAGATATGATACTAGAGTAATTTTATACGCTACATATCTCGCAGAATGAGGTAGGAGTTTGCACGACTAGTAATAAATAATTAAATAACTATCGGAGCCGATATATTTCAAAGGGAAGCTTAAGTTCTTATTTTAGGGCATAGCCTTTGTTTTCTTTGAGTTTTAAAGAGTCTAATGTAGCAGCTAGAACTAAATTGGAGATAAAGTAATATGGCTTCACGGGAATAGTAAGGTAGGTACTATAAATAAAAGATATTCATAAAAGAGAGTAAAGAATATATTGTGAAGAGCAATATGTGTAAACTCATTATAGGACAGCTGCTAGATCTATTTAGAATTTAGAGAGAAATTTGGTATTATTAAAATGAGGAATTAACGAACATGATTAATGAGGCATTAGTTGGTTATGATTCGGGTGATAAAAGAGGCTGTAAACATGTGATTATAGGTAAGTATATGAAATCTGAGTTTACCTTGAATATTAGTGGGGGTTGACCCTTTGGTCATATTGGAAATAAGGTTAACACTGGAATGTGTTGAAACTGGGTAATGCCGGATACTTATGTTGTTGAGGAATCTAGAATCTAACTGATATTTGCGAAACCACTAAGACAGAATGTCAAACACACTGGCATACACTCAGAAATGATAGATATACATTGAGAGACAATAATATACTGAATAGAGAATTAAAAGAATGGTGAGTAATTTGGCAAACACGGTAAGGGAGAAAATGGTCGTCAATACAAAGGAACTACTGGTAGTAAAGTGAAGCTTCAGCGAAAGAAGAGGAATTTATGTGATTGAGGCGTTTGTCTTTTGGCATTACGAGCTGCCTGGCCCATTGCTATGTGACCAATCATCATTACACATACTAATTTTTGAGACTACACGTCGTATATGCGTGAAGAGAGTCCATTACACAAGTGACTTATGTGATAAATACTACTTACATATTAGTACGATTATGTGTTATAGCGACGAGAATATTCATCACTTATATACGGATGAGGAGAGGATGGAAGTGGGGGCTGTTACATTTTGACTTTCATCATAGCTGATTTCAATTAGCTTAGTACAATTCTTAATTTCCTTTCCGTACATAGTTACTGATATACTATTAATGATAATATATATCAATACCCTACTGCCTCCAATTAATCGTAGTATGTGTGTGTATAGAAGAAAGTGGTACTGGAGCAAAAGATAAAAAACTGCATAATATAAAGTAAGAGAAAAAGAACAGAAAAACATTAAATGATGACTTACTATAAGAGGAAAAGTAAGAATATAAGCACAAAGTACAAATATGAGATATAAAGAAAGAGATAACTAAAAACGCAACAAGAAAAGAATACGAAAGAGGGATATTATTATTTATATACCAGTCTTCAAGATATTTCAATGACCTTTTATTTTCTAACACATTTAATAAAATGTTATATAAAATAGTGTTAAAATATTTCGTATATTTATTACGACAGCCGTATCAATATCAATACTTAGCCTCTTTAGTTATCAAAAGCTACCCCAAAAATAAATATTTTATTATTAATTTTATAATACTCCTATTTTTTTCTATTTTTAGTATATATTAAATATTTATATTATATTTTTAAGAAGATTATATATGATTATTATATATATAATACATGTATAATTTATTATTATTTACTTATTTATATGGCCTTCAACACTTGCAAAATTAAAAATTTTCAATTTAGATCTCACTGGCATGAGAGTTAGAGTAATTATATTAATTAAAGCTACAGCCGTATAAACTGTAAGACCTCTGTCAAGAGAGGCCGATTACACTACACGACACATAGAGTGTTCGTATATCATGAGATCCGATAGCAATGAGCGTAGTGAATCGACTAAAGATGCGATACTCCGGAAATATTATTTATGCCCACCTTGAAAATTAGTATAAATAAAAAAAATAAATTAAAAAAAAAAAAAAAAAAAAATAAAATTATATCTCAAAAACTACAATAGCTTACAGCAAAAGAATACAATTTTGAGTAACCTGTTAAAGTTATTCATATAAAAATAATGTATAAAAAATAAATAAAATAGATAAAAAAAAAAATGTTATGAGTGAGTTTATATATATAATAATTTTTATAGTAATCTATATGATTAAGTATAATCCTGTTCTTAGAGATTTCCATTGTTATTTGAGTTATTTTCTTTTATAATATTATATTAACTATTTCTATATTATAATATATTATGTCATTTATTTTTATTTTATTTACTAAATTAGTAATACCCCTAAGGGTATACCGCACCGATGGCAGGAGTCGGGTCTCTCGGCCTTTAGGTGGACAACACGAGGTAGTGATATATATTTAAAACTAATAATTATCCTGATACCCACTCTCACCGAAGTGAGAGGAGTCTCCACGATACCACACTCGCTTTTGGTAATTGGTAGTCGCGGAGAGGGGTTTCACTCCTTGCACTACCTTCCCCTACGGGTATTATGAGAATAAACGTCCCCTACTACTATTATGTCCCCGTCGTGACTCTGAGCCCCCTAGTGTGTCCGTTATACAGTAAAAAATATTTAGATAGAAAGTTTACTTTAACTATAACGAGTAACGTATATAAAGGTCTCTAAATAGGCCTTATTAATATATATATTAACTATATATATTATAATGATATATTAAAACAGCAATACCTATGTTTATATGTGTTATTTTATGTTTTAATAACAAGATTTATTATAACCTGATAAATTAAGGGTGTAAACTGCTTTGTAGAGTGTAAACTGATTCATAACAGCGTTACTCTTTCAATTCGAAAGTGTATCACGGGTTGGAAAGCACGAGTTCAATTTCTGTGGCTTGCAAAAGGTGTATAATACGATCCTGAAAATAGTTTCTTACCCAAACCAGTTTTCATTTCTTATTTATATAAGATAACAATTAATTCGTAATATCAGGCTTAATAATTATAATCATATAACGAACTAGCTGGCCAATATATCTAATTGTAATATATATATATATATATATATATAATATATATTATTAATATATATGTATATATATATATATATATATATATATATATATATATATATTAATATATATATATTATAATTAATAAATATAATATTTAATAATTTTTCAATAAATCTATAATATTCATATATACATATATATGTTATTTTATATATATATTATATATTATATATATATATATACTAATATTAATATATTCAGAGTGCGAACCCTTACAACGCAGTGCACTCATGATGCTCATAAGTCACATACGAGTTTTAACATTTTAGTAAAATCAGTATCTAAAGATATTATTATTTGAGCATATATCCACTCAAGTTACGATAAATAATTAGTTTTTTTCGAGTGAGAATCAGTTGGTCATACATAAAATGAAAATATATACTAAATTAATAATGAATATAATAAATAAAGTATTATATTATGCAAAATGAAGCGAAAAAAAAATATAAGTATAACCCCTAATAAATAACGCTTTTATATATCCCATTTTAAATGGCCGTGACCCGTATGTCACGAAAATCGAATTAGCGGAGATATGGTAGTCTGTGATATTATAAAAGTTAATCTATATAAATGTTTATTGATATATATATAATATCTAAGTAATGGAAATTAATAATTGTTTAAATATCTAATACACATAAGTAAATATATATATATAATAATTTAAATTTAATTAAAACAATGAGAGGATAAAAATAAGCTAAAATAATATAAATAAGTATAATTATAAGAAATTACTAACCAAAATATATATTATAAGTATAATATATAATTAAATGAATAAGAATATAGAAATGTATATATGTAACAGAGTTCTTAGTGTAGACAGTTGAAACGGAAGCCAAAAAAAAAGGGTTTATTGAGTTCGAGGTAATTAATTACGAAGGTCCAGGTCGGGAAAAAGTGAATCGAGGTCGCTTTTTGCAACACACTTAAATTAAACTAAACGGTCAAGTATAAAGAAATCGCTTCTTCTACACACACTAAC
This sequence comes from Trachelipus rathkii, assembly GCA_015478945.1. NCBI lineage: Eukaryota > Metazoa > Arthropoda > Malacostraca > Isopoda > Trachelipodidae > Trachelipus > Trachelipus rathkii. Next base: position 84,895 of record JABUQX010024007.1, on the reverse strand, counting down.
GAGAGACAGATAGAGCGGAGCAGTGATATAGAAAAAGAGAGAGAGAATTATATAAGCAAGTATATAATATTATATATTTGCAAAAGAGCGATAAGCCTCCATATTACTTATATTACGACCTGATCTAGTAATTAATTAACCTAGTATATCGAAGTGACTTCACCAAATAAACCTTTATTTATTTACTTTCCTGAGTTTTATATCTACCACAAAAGTACGATTCATAAACTTTATATTATATAGTATATATATATTATATATATATATATATATATAATATAATATCTATAATATATAATATATATAATATATTATATACTATATATATAGTATATAATTTTAATATTATATATATATATATATATTATATATATATATCTATATTATATATATTAATATATATATTATATATATATATTAATATATATATATATATATAATATTAATTATATAATATAGTATATATATATTATAATATATATATATATATATATATATATAATATAATATAATATATAGAGAACGAGAGAGAGAGAGAGTAGAAGAGAGAGCTATAGTATCGAGCACGCTCCGTAGTTAATATAAAATTTTACTGGGTTACGCCTATAATATATTATAGTGAGTTTATATTATAATATATATTAATATATTATAATATTTATTATATATATTAATATATATATATATTATATATATATAATATATAATATTATTATTATAATTTCATAATATATATATATATATTATAATAATATATATATAATATATATATAGTTTTATATATATATATATATATATTATATATTATTTAATTAATTAATATTAATATATATATATATTATATATATAAATAATTAAATATATATATATAAATCGGTATATAATTATATATATATATATATTAATTAAAATATATCATATAAACAAATATATAATTTATATATATATAATTATTATAATATATATATATATATTATATTATAAATATATATATTATATAATATATTATTAATTATATTATATATATATATAATATGTATATTATTAATATAAAATTATATTATATATATTCATATATAATAATATATATTATATATATTATAATAATATATTAATTTAAATTAATATAATTAATATATATATATATTATATATATATATATATCAATATATATAATAAAAATATAAATTTTTAATACCGATATATATATATATATATTAATATATTATAATTACTTAAATATATATATAATTAATATATTAAATTATTGATATTAATATATCAGTATAATATAATAATATTATAATATTAATATAATATATAATTAATATACTATATATATATATATAGTATAATATTATATTAAATATTATATATATATTTTATATATATATAATATAAATAATATATATATATATATTATATATATAATATATATTAATATTATTAATATATATATTAATATATATATTTATATTAATATATTAATATATAATATTACATATATATATATATATTCGGAAGATGCCAACTCTTTTTATATCTACTTTCTGGCTTCAGTCACGAATCAACCTATCTTGTGTTTGTCCGACCGGAGATTTTGTGTAGCTTAAATTAATAATTATACTTTTTAATAATTTAAATTGAAAATGATAAGATAATCCTACCTTTTATACAACTAGGGTATACAATACACAAAAATGAAATATAACACTGTAAAGATAAGTTAATTACTTAATTATATTATTTTATCTATTAAAATATAAAAGTAAATATATTATTATCAAATAAAATATAGTAAATTAATATGGAGTTTATTTAAAATAATTAATATTATATATATATATTTTATATATTTTTGGAGTTATTTAGAAACTAAGGGACAAGATATATCATTTGGAGGAATAGTGTATATACCGCAAAACTTATCCCATGTTCTGATAATCATTTACTATAATTTGTGATAGAAACGAGGATGACAAGGCTAAAATCATCTTAGACTGCAGCGAAAATTTAAAATCAAACCTTCTACTGTTATTCTCATTATGTCTTCTTTTGTGATCTACGCTTTTCTATTCTTTATTTTACTTTCTATTTGTCTCATTCAGTTATTACGTATATATATATATTTTGAACGTCTTTTCTTCTCTTGCCATCATCTTTCTTTCCAATTTTATTCAAATTTAACAATATCATTTTGTACATTCACGCTAACGTCACTATTCATACATAAGCACAGAGATATGGGGCAAGGGGTCTGTATAAAAACTCAATTGTATACCAAAAGCAGCGCAAAGAAGGAGAAAAATTAAAGTTTCATACACTAATATACATTCAGAGAACATTGCATTAGAAGAACAAATATAGTCAAAGATGATGAAATGCTCACCAACCTCCTAATCCTCTCTTGCCATCTACTGATAGAGTAGAGTATTACGTGCGCTATCACAGCTACAATTTAACATTATATGTTGTGAGAGCGACAGAACCGGTGACAAAACATACTGCGGTTGAGAGTGATATAAAGTGAAGAATATAAATAACGAGGTAAGGACTCAGGAACCTCAAAGACAAAAGAGCACTCATAAACAACGAATACAAAACCAACCCTCTCGCACATTCTTCTCATCCTCTATTCATCTCAAACACAATCACACCGTGTGCATGAGCGACGGAAACGACGTAGACGCAAATAAACTGCAGCGAGAATATGTGAGCACTGTAGAGTACACTTCGTGATGCATAGGATTATGATAACCTTGTTTTACTATTTGTGCGAATCCGCTTCACATTTTTATTTTACTCTCTTGTTTCTTGTGTTATCTCCACACATTACAGTAGATTTTTGCAATAACAGCCATAAAATTCACAATAACCTGACCTAATTAATAATACAGCTTACCATTCTATAACAACATTATCACATATCACATCCCACACGATACTGAAACATCTCAATCATAAAACCATGATCTCTATGCATTACCAGACTCGAGAGTAATCAATTACACGGTCTATCTATACTTTCTCGTGTTTCTCAAGAGTAATCAATGCCCTAATAGTTGTTAATTCCGAAATTTAATACAAAGTTCGACTTTTCACATTCTAGACTCTTAATGTGCCTTATAACGAATTTGTCCACATTCTGTATTCTATAATTAACCAATGTGACATTACCTTATATAGCAAATCGTTATTTTTACATGTACTTATAATTGTCTTTTCACGCTAGTCTTTACACTATTATAGCACGCATGGATCACAGAACATATACCGTTCGCAAGTTAAAGGACTACCCTCTTATGAGATCCATCCAAGTATTGTGTAGATGTTTGCAGATACTTTCTACGAAACATATTCGAGAATTCTTAGGCCACCACTTGTACTTTATGAGACAATGATACCATTCGTGTTCCTCGTATGGGTCTAAGACTAAAACTATATATAAATATACACTTAAATAATATATTAAATAGACTCAAGATACCATAGTCTAAATTTAGAGTCTCACACAAAAGTACATCAATAACACATTGAATCTTCAAATAAACACATGAGAGCGGAACATTTTAATACATCTAAAACTAATAACTCAAATATAATGAATCTAATACTCTTCTTCTATGATTTCTTACTTACTTGAGCTTGTCTCTAAACTTTCCTCTAAATGTTATGAGATCATCAGAACGCGCCCATTGCCAAATTCCCATTCTATACATAGTATCCATATTCTCAAATATTTCTATCTATTCCAATATATCACCACATATTATAAACCAAACCTATTATCCTGAGCCGTATAACACATAATGACAAGTGCAATTACCTACTCTCACTCTTACTCACTAATTCCTCCATCAATTATCTATAGTGGTAAACTGTTTCTCTTATCCCTATTCTATCACTATAATCTAAATCTTTACTGCTCATCCGTACTATTCACATTTATAATGCCTAAATAATTATTAAAATATAAACCTTAGAGTATAACATATACTAACATTCACCTGCCTTAATATACATCTATTAATTATAATTAATATATAATCACTATCAGTTGCTAATAATACGTATCACTCATTATTATTATTTATTCTTACAGTACGGCGTAACTTATTACCTATTTAGTCAGCATTACGCTTTGAATATTCCATTTCAGAAGCCTAAAACACCAACCATCCATAATATAATTATAATACGTGACACAGAGCTTCCTATTTAATAACTCTTTTTATTAATACGCCTGTTGTATAATAAGTCCATAAAAATACTTTAATATATATATTTATTTTTCTTTATACTACTATTACATTTTTACTCAATCATTTTGATTAATCAGATGTGAAAGATATTTGAACACACCATAACACTATAACCTAAACTCTTAAAAATTGACTAAGCTCATATGTTCTTCACACATATTATAGTTTTGATCATATCACCAAATAACTAAGCATATATATCTATCCAAATATCACATACGACTCACGTAATTAAGAATCTAATTTTCACTGTAGTTTCTACAGTTTTCCACCTTTTTCTTATTACACTTATATAAGGTTACTATTACTTCTCTTCTCCAGCGCGTTATATATATATTACTAGGAGCTTATGAACTCCATCTAAAAATAGCTTATTAGTTATTAAATTCAAATAAATAGTTTATTACAAAATCCAATCAATCAATATCTTGCCTCCATTCTTATATTTTTTTTACCAATAAGTATTCTCATCATATAACCTTAACAATTTATACTCATTCTTCACAATTATTATTCAACTCCTGAACTTTATTATACCTATATTATATCTATCCCTAAATTATTAATTAAACTCATCCTCAAATATAAAACCTATTAATCTTATTACAGACCATCAAACCCCACAGCCATTCACTATCTACTTTTACCTTTAATTGCATGTTATGCTCAGAGTTTCGGAGGTGTCTCTCTACCTTTTTGCTCCACAGTACCCATTTCTTCAGAATCAAAATATATGCTCAATACACTAGTAAAGTCTCGAATAATCTTCCTTCCTCTATTACTCTGCGTCTTCATCTCCTCTTTCTCTCTCTACACTCCTCTAACTCTTCTCTTCTCTCTCTTCATATTTTACGGAAAATATGCTCCTACAAGAAATAGCTTACTATCCTTGTAAGTCACCATTTATCCTAGCTCCAAACTGTTTCATTAGTATTACCCTATTTATTTCGTACGTAATGATAACTATGAGTCTTCCTTTTATTTCCATCCTTATATATTATATATCAAATTAGGACTATTTATTTCAAGAACCTCATCATTGGGGTTTATATAGTACACATGTACATACCACGTATTACTTATATTTATAACTATTTAACCAACTTCGTCAACTCTTTATTTTATAATTAATGAAATTTTGATATTCTTTACTTTATATTACTTTACGTAATCACGACACATATCTATTTCACTACTTGTCAACTACTAAAATAAGACTTCCTCTCATTTGAGTCCAGATTTTGAGGTCAGTTTTTCCACTTTGTTCACTATTCTGGAGGATAAGGGTCTTCTGATACCATAGTTTTTTAATAACTTTGATTGAAAAACTTAGACTTCTTAATCATCATCATTCTCTTCTTCATTATCTATTTTATCGTTATTCCACATCCATTCACCACTTAAACTTAATCTTTACATTATAAGCTAAATAACAATACTATCAATTATCTGTAATATTCCCTTTACCCATACAAACTGAATTTAACGTTCTAATCACATATATCTACGATCTCAATTCTTTACCAACACAAAATCAATGCCACTTAAAATTTTAAAAAGTAATATATTATATATATATATATTATATATATATGTATAATTAATATAAAACATGAGTTTATTCTCACCTTATGTATAAATACGTTTTCTTATTCATCTAAAAACGCTTATTCTACTTAGTGGAATTAATCTAATATAATATTATTAAGGTTACTATATTACTTTAAGTATATTCCTATTTATCATATTAATTTTACTTTATAAAACTATTAAATTTTATATAGCTCATATATATATATATTTCATTCATAATTATATAAATATTTATGTTTTATTAATAATATAACTTTATATATAATATAATATAATTTTAATTTCTATAAATTATATATATATGTATATAGATATTTTAATAACATAATAATAATATATTTATTATGTGTAGTATTTAAACAATTTTATACTTTATTAAATTATACACAGTATATATAACATCCAATTATCCCGATATTTACTAGATTTCGGCTACGTAGCATCGGTACGCAATTATTTATATAATTGGTGAAATTAGTTTATTAAATGTTTTAATTTAACTTCGATACAGTATTATATATCTTTATACCTATTTTTTATATGCGAGTACTTTATATACACTTTTAAATTTTAGTTTTAGACTTTTGTAAATAAAGAAATTAATGTTAATAATATATTATTATCTAATTTATGTATTGATGTGAAAACTTTATTACGTAATTATATAATATTATATATATAATATAATACTCGTATATATCAATATATATAGTATAATTATATATATATATATATATAATATATATATATATATATATATATATAATATATATATACTAATATATATATATAATATATATATATATATTAAATATATATCTATATATATATATATATATATAAAAATAAATTTTTAGCCATAATTAATTATTTTATTTCTATGGTATGGAAAACATTGGAACGTATTAAGCAAATATGGAATTTTTTTTCTATTATAAATATATTAGTTAATAATATAACGTGCTGCGGTCACTAACGTACTATAGTAGCAACGCAGTGTAGGAGTATCCGTACCCGTCTTAGTATGATATATATATATATATATATTTAATATTATATAATTATTATATATATATATATATAATAATATAATATATTATATATATATATAGTATATATATATATATATATATATAAATATAACATAATATAAATATATAAATATATATATATATTATATACTATATATTATATATATATATATATATATATATATATATATAATATTAGTATATATATATATTATATTAATATTAATGATTATATAGTTATGAGGTATATACAACATTTCAAGATTGGTTAAGGAACATATTTAGATTATAACATTATTCTATTATATATATATACCATAAAAATAAGAAAAGAAAATAAAAAAGATATAATATAGATTAAATGATCAAAATGATTTTTAATTATTTGCAAAACAAATTATATGCAATTATATACAAAGTCATTTAATGTCCTCATAGAGTATTACCTATAAAATAAACTAATTTAATTTAGTTTTAAGCAGGTAAAACGGAAATGAAAACATTGAAAGCAGAAGGAAATAACTCTGGTTGCTTTACAAAAGTGCGGAGCTCGACAAGCGCTCTTCTGTAGATCATGATTAAATTAAGTAGATAATAATATGATATTAGACAGAATTTATATTGCGTCGAGAAAACGTAATAATCACGGGCTAATGTCAAGTCAGACACAAATACGAGATAACATTATCACAATTTTGAGAGAATACTATGGTAAAATTTTACTAACTAAAAGAAAATGTATAAAAAAAAAAAAAAATTATTATATGTTTAATAATTATAGTTAAATTAATGTAATATTATATATAGATAAATATCCTATTTAGAGACCTTTTTTAATTGGTTACTATCGTTAAATAATAAATATAAGATCGATTCTTAATTAATTTTGAGCTTTATATACGCACATACTAGAGGGACTCGAGCCTAGACGTAGGAACTAATAGGGGTAGGGACGTTTTCCAATATACTACACGATTGAGGAGGGTCACGTGAGAACTACCCTAGCGATCACACCCAAATACCAGAGAGCGGGGTTCCTATATAGAGTAGTGACTTAGATTTTGCGTGAGGAGGGTGAGTGAGGAATTAGTTCCTACCTACCGAGAGTATGAATAATTCCACTGGTAATGACCAGAGCCTACGACTCCTGCCTATCAGAGGTTGCTAGGTGATAACTACCTTGAGCGAGTAGATTCTTATTTAGTAAATATAAAAAAAAAAAGCACTATAAAAATTTTAATATAGAAATAGTCAAATTCTCAAAGCTGAGTAACCAATAAAATATCTCTAAATAGGCTCTCTATTATATTACAAAAATAAATTATTAACAACAATTTTTTTAATTTTTTATTTTTTTTACATTTTTCTTATGTGAAATTTTACCAGGAATCCAAAAATGTATTCCTTTCAGTTTTTATGTAGCTATTGTAGTTTTTGTGAAGATATAATTTTTTTATTTTTTATATTTTTATATATAAAATTATTTATTATATTTATATTTTATTACTCACACATTATTTCAAGAGGGAAACTGGTAGTAACCACTCATTCAGCAATGTAATATTATTACCGTAATTTTACTTATATCAGCTAGTTAATATTTTTAAGATACATAATTTAGATAGGCCTATAACAGATAGCATTGAGACTGATTTTACAATGTAATATGATGCATTCTAGAATTGCTTGATGTAATTAGAAATATGCACATTTACTTAAATACGATTTACTATATGATCCACACTTTTTAACACTGAAAGATTATATGAATCTGGGCGATTATTTAAATAATGTTTCAACATCCGAATAGTTCCTGTAGAGAATTTATAATATTTATATGCATGAGAGATCAATTATTATTTTTTTTTTGATGATTGGGAAACTAGATCTTCTTGTACAATATCAGGCCAATAAAATAAATTGATCGTTTAAATCATTTATACGAAATCAAAAAAACATAAAGTTTTTATAATAGTATACCACTTATATCAGGTTAAACAATAAATGAGTAAAAAAATAAACATAGTAAAATAATAAATAAAAATCAAACCAATAAAATATAATAGTCTTGATTATTATTTATAATGTTTTCTTTTGATAAGTAATATAAAATATTCCCTTTTTTTCTACTTAGTAAATTTTTTGTAACATATGATTTCGATTTTTAGAGAATGAATAATTAGAAAAGGAGGTCAGTGAGAAGGAGGGAACCTTATTAGACAATTGTACAAGAATATGAAGTTATAAAACTTGCTATAAAAAACTTCATATTTACACAAATACTTAGGAAAGAATTGAAAAGGTAATGTTCAGTGGCGACACCATGAGACGTAAATGAGAACTACTTTCGCGTTCCGGTTTCTTTTTCATATTTTTTGAAAATTAGAATTGTTTATTATTATCTTATAATTTCTGTTAAATGTAATATTATTTTTGCGTTCTTTCAAGAGATCAAAGCAGGAATAATTGAAAATTATTAAATATCATTAATAAAAATAAAAAATATTATAATATAATAATTAAATATAATATAATAATAATTAATAATTAAATAAATAATAATAATAATAATATCATAATAAAATAATTAAATGATATATATATATCATAATATAATCACATAAATAATAATAAATTAAATATAATAATAATAATAATATATAAAATAATATAAAATAAATATAATAATAATACATAATTAGGAGCTAATTATTCAGATTAATAAATATATTATATTAAACTTTCCAAGTAAGTAAGAATAAGATCAGATAATTAAATAACATATCATTATTATATTTTAGAGTATCAATTATATTATATACTCCCCAGTAGTTTATGTTTCGAATTTTCCTGGTTAAATAATATATATATTATAACTATTATATATATAAGTATATTGATATCTAAAATGAAATTTCATAATTTAATATGTAGTATCGAGTAATTATATAAAATAAACTTTATACTATATAGATGATATAGAATTTAATTTAAAAATATTAATTTTATTCAATAATAGAATGTATGAGATTAAATTAAATCAATATATGTTTTAACTAATTAGAATATAGATAGATTAAAAATAATTATCTATAACTAATTAAACTAAAACAAATTAATATCAATAACAACTCAAGATAATTACTATAAGTATTAATATATAATAACATACTAATTTATAATAATAGATATTATAGTTGAAAATCATTTAATATATTATGAGAGTTTACAATATTAACTCAATAAAATTATTTATGAGAGATATTATTATATATTGTAGTAGATTCTAACACCCACCTTGAATAATGACATAATATTACTGTTATACTATACCAAATATTAGATTGAGTAAAAGAAAATATAACATATTCAAGATATTTTTGACACCCATTATATAAATTAAGTGAACTTGATGCGCTTATTCTTTCATTATAATGTAAATTTCTAAAATTAATGTAATTATAATAAAGGTGAAAATAATAATAAATATACACCACCTAGATATCTAATAATATAATTTTAGAGAGTGTAAAATAATATATATTAATAGCACAGCATTTTCGATTTTATAGAGTTATAATTATATTATAATAGTTTCCTTGTGACGTAAGTGGAAATAAATATCTAAAATATTATTTAACAATATACTTATATTAAAATCAAAGATCAGGAAGAAGACCCTAAATTAATAAATTAATTAATAAATATAAATAGTATAATATAAAATAACAAAATATAATATATAATAATAATAATTAATAAAATAATAAAAATTATAATGAATTATATAAATAAAAATATAAATAATAATATAATTAATATAATATAATTAATTAATAATTCTATAATTATATATATAGTAATTAAATTAAATATAATAATAATAATATATAATTAGAATTAATTAATAATTAATTATATAATATACATATATAATAAGAAATAAATTAAGATTATAAATAGCTAATGTAATTAAATAATAATAATAATAATAAGAATATATATATAATAATATAATTAAATAAATATTTAAAAATAAACAATATAATAGCCCAATAACTAAAGCCATGTTGACATGAGTTATCCTGGTATATGTGTGTGTGATGTGTAGTTGATGTGATGTGTAGTTGATGTGTTATGTGTGTTGTAGTAGTTGTGTGTGTGTGTGTGTGATGTAGGTATTGTTGAGTATATCTATTTTTCAGCATTATAATTATATATATTATATTATGATTATATAATATATATATATATATAATTAATATATATATATATATATATATATATATATACTATATTTCTTTTTTGAGTTATAAAGTACAGAAGCCTCACCACGGCACACAAGAAAGTGAAGTGGCCACACAACTGGGTTGAATAATCAACTCATGGGGTGGGTTCTGGGCGAATAATTATAAATGTTAGCAAAAGAAAATTATAGATATGAGCGCAAGATGGGCGAATCATTGACTTATAAGATCAAGTAATGATAGTCCATTACATTTATATATATATTAACTTATGTTTATTATATTACATTAACAAATTATAATGTTGTGAAGAATATTCTAGTTCTTGAGGTAAGGGATAAATAATTGTAGTATTACTATTAAAGTGGGAGAGGGATTCCGGACAATGATAAGTGGGATATATTATTTAAAATGTGTTTAGGAACCTATATGGAGTATAAGAACAATGAACGATGAAACGAAATATGGGGTCCAGTTGAAGTAGATATACTAATTAATGAAGACAATGTGAACATAGATTGCTTGGAGGTCAAATGGAGTCTTAGCAAATAAATTGATCAAGATAGTAGAGCATCTCTATGACAATGTATAGTATAGGCTGATGAGAGATGAGTATGTTGGTGTGCCCAATTGAGGAGGTGGCAGTATCACCGTCGTGCAAACGTAATTTCGTCGGTGAGAGAAGACCATTACCAATGTTTGGTTATATTTATAAGTTTTATCGACATCTCACTCGCCCAGCACTCCTGCCAGTTAAGAACCGGCAAGTCTTGTCGGAGAGCAGATAATTAACAGTTGTAATAGGGAGCGACCTTATGTCGAAATGGACATTCAGAAGGTACCTAAAAAAATAAGCTACGTAATAAAATGTAAAGCCGTCCATATCATGGCCTCTCACTGTCATAACGATATTGGTTCAACACATAGTGTATTAATTTGTTTCTTACGATAAAGTGGAGCAAGCCCTAAGATAATTGTTTGATGTAGCACGAGATAATTAAACATTTGAGTATGTTAAGGAGATCTAGTGGGGGAGAACATCTAAGCCGCTCTGATGATCGGCGCGATATAAATATAAACATGACTTAACCTATATATTTATAGAGGAGTAAAAACGGAATATCACAAATGACTGGATATAGCTGGTCCAATTTTATATTAGTGAGCGGAAAATTTAAAAAAATAAAAAAAAAAAAAAAAAAAAAATATAAACATATAAATAAAAAAAAATTTAATATATAATACTATATATAACTATATATATAATTATCAAAAAATAACATAGAAATAAGCTATAATCAAGTCAAAAAGGAAAATACATTAAAACGTTTAGGTTGTATTAAATAAATTATATTATTTTAAGATAAGGAAATAAGTTAGGCCTGTATATAGAGTATGTTGCACAAGTGTTAAAAATTGATAGTATAATAAATTAGATATGGGAGAGGAGCTTTTTAGAGTGCAGCCGTATAGTAGGATGCGATATAATAGATAGCCTACAATTAGAGACTTTTATATTAGATATTACACGATATAAAATAAATAGACTTCTATTAAATTTGTTTTTTTTTTAACTAAATATGAAATATTAACCGTCCATATATATATCTAGTAGTAGTTAAATTAACCTGAGCACCGCATGGTACATGAATCGGGGTCTCTATCGCACTCCGGGGAACTACGGTGTAGGAACTAAATACCCCCTCCCGGGGAGGGCTCGGAACTTGTATTTGGTGTCGTACGGGGGTTCTCACGCCCCTCCCTAATATACTGAGGTAGTATGGAAAACTGATTACTCCCCAACTGTGTTACTCACGTTCGTAGTATCATACGGCCCTAATATTTGACACGATGTATAACCTTAGAGACAAATTATAATATATTATATAAATATATATATATATTATATATACCTTATTATAAAAACTAATATATATATATATTAGCCACATTTTTGTTTTATATTTATATTTTATATTTTTTTTATAATATTTACCTATACTAATAAATTTTACAAGATCCAAAAATTATTTACATTTCCCTGTAGCTTTGTTATATTATTATTGATTGATAGGATTTTTTTTTTATTTTTTTTTTTTATTTTTTTATATTATTTTATTTTTTTATATTTTTTATTTACATGTATTTCCTATATCTGAGTATAATATATATTTATGTCATCCAAATAGGATGATTAAGCAATTAATTATATATTATTACCTATTTTATCTACCTGGATAGCTTGTTTTGAGTATATGCATTCACTTGCATGGTCACTATTAAACACCAGTGGTCTCGCATTTCGTGTATGGACAGAGGCTGTGTGGCAATCCGATCAGTATTAATTTTTAATATACTCCTGCCGTAGACCGATTCATCAGGAAAAGTATAAATGCGCAGAAGAATAGTTCCTCAAGTCTTATCAAGAAGCCATGCGAAGATAATCTTCTAACCATATATGAGTCAAATCACGCAGTATATTGAAACGTATCCATCTAATTTTAGATACCATGAACTTATTAGGTAGGGCATTAGCAGAGCATCTTTTATTATTCAAAGGTTAAAAAATTATATATTTTTATTTTAATTTATGTCATAAAAATATGGCAAGATGATAGTTTGCGCTCTTACAATAATAAATATATTTTAGGATATACCGCAATCAATAAAGTATATTAATAATCAATTAATAATATAATTTACCAAATTAGAACTGGAATTAAAAATTTTGTTGCATCTTTCTTGTTGTAAGTTCGTTTATAATATAATTAATTATTAAAATTTTTTATATTACTGATTTTTTTTGTATAAAATTATTAATGTTTTGTCTACCTTTTTATTACATCCCCCCGAAAATAAATTCTTATTTTCGGGTCAGAGCCCTTATTTCCTTAATGTATTGTGTTTTGGGTTTGTTTTGTACACAAAAACATTTTCATGTAGCACTATTGATAACTTTTTTATTAGAGCTCTGAATTCCAGAGACAAAAAAATCCTTGAGCTCGTCCACACAAGAAGTCTGAGCCGAGGACACCATGGCTCTCTTTTTACTAATCTGGACAAATCTAGACAATGTATAACAAAAGACCTTCTAGACAACTATATATATATATAGTCAATGTCTGAACAGTATGAACGAGTATAGTCAAGAGTATTCCCTTTAACATCACATACACCTAGTAGTGGCAGAATCATACGCTCTATATTGATCAGCATATCCTCGTGCTATGTCTCCACACTTTTCCAGCTCTCGTAGTTTTTTTTCAAATCAAATGTCAATACCACTCGCGGGCATAACTACATTATGCGTCTTGAATTACACAGCACCCTCTGTGCTACGAGGGCGTACGTTTAATATATATATATATATATAACTTACGTATAATTTATTATATAAATATATATATATATATATATTAATATATATTATATATTATATATATATAATATATATATATATATTATAATATATATATATATATATTATATATATTAATATATAATAAACAGCTGGGAAAGAGTAAAGAGAAGATCTAATGCGACGGAGGGGATTGAAGATGAAAATGAGAACACACAGTGAATAGAGTTTTTCTTATTAAAGTGATTTTGTAGAAGCACTTATTTATGAGCTTGTTTTGTTACTATCTAGGGAATGAGAGAATATGAGTTATATTTGTAGGTCAGATTACATGTCAAGTTATCTATAAACACATATGAAAAAATAGAATTTATTAATAAAAAGTGGATTAAAAAATATTTTTAATTCAATAAGTATATAGAAATTATAGTTAAAATTATAAATATGAATGCAAAATCTATTATATTATGCTTATTGTGCAAAATTATATTTAAATTCGATGATGAGGAGAAGCAACATTAATTTATTTTAAAGTTTGGATTCTTATTTATTCGACACAATTCGATTATAAGTAACACCGTATCAGATATACTATGTATTCTTAAAAACTACTTAATCTAAATACTATATTGTTGTGGAAGCTAAAACGTAAGAGAAATAACTGGTATACCTAAAGAGTTTGTGTGTGTGCACTTTTTTTTATCATAAGATACACATCAATTGTGATTATGTAAATAATTTAAATTAATAGAAGCATAAAATACAAATAGACAAATAAGTCAATTGAAATATAAATGAAAAATAGGATATTTCAAGAAGAGACGATATAAGAAAATAAAATCTATATGCAAAGCAAAAAAACACAAATAGCTAATGCGAGTCTGTATATAAGGGAGATGTGACGAAACATCTCTTTTTGAGCAAATCTAAACTTTCTTCCCATGAGCTCCCTTGCACTAGGGGAATAAAACAGAAAGGTTTGTGGCGGCAATGTCCTAGCAAGCCTGGCACAAAACGTTAAAAAAAGAGAAAGTCACTACCGATGCGTTACTCTATATGTAATCTTAACGTGCCTCGACACAGCGGAATCGAGACGGATCACTATGGGACGGGACCTACGAAGCGGACGATAAGGGGCGAACGGAGTAGAGGAGAGGGGGACAGTTTATCTAACCACATTCACGACAGTTTGGCCGACGTGGCGAGAGAAACCGCCACAGGTACTACCTTTCGAGAGCACGAGAGAGAGAGCGAAAGGAGGAGTTACGGGACACCCGTTCCGCCGAGATGGTGTGGGATGGAGAGATATAGAAGACACCTCTGCAGATGTGCTTGGGGGCTCGTATGGTGTAGGTCCGTGACGGAGAGAGCCCCGAGAGGAGAAGGTACGGAAACCTCAACGAGCACTTTAGCACTATCACGAGAGTTTAAGCGGTGAATTCTACAACGGGACTGGGAGAGTGAGACATGAGTACGATTAGGTCATGGTTGAAGTAGCACGAGAGAAATCATACATGAAAACGAGAGAAGTCATATCAACAGTAAAGTCTAAATGTTTAAGTATAAAACTCGTAGAACTGCTAATAAAAGAGTCTTGATAATAGCACAATAGTAGAAGCTATAACTGTTCCTGTATAAATGTGAGAGGAGCCGTATGAAACATTTGAACACTTTACATTCCACATAGTTGTATGCGCCAGCTAACAAGGTAAGTAATAAGTATCTGAAGTGAATAAAAAATCTGTGAATTCTAGATGAAAAGTTTTCTTCATACAGTTACCACTATTTGATCGCTTTGAAGACAGATTATGTACAAAACTAGAGATGAATATTATTTTACCCAGATGGATGTATATGAACGCCTACATGAATGTGTGAACCGTCGTAGACCGAAGTTGGTAGGACGGAGTCGTGTTAAAGGAGATTTCTATGATATATTTTTGAGGAGGAGAGTAACGAAAACGTTGATGAGTGATGTAGTAACCTAGTGTATCTTGATTTTCTTTTTGCTGTATTAAGTAATACTAATCTTATTGTGCTCTGTTCTATCGAAATTATCATTTTCTCTCCAAAGCATGACACTAACAGCATAGAATATGGAGGCGGTGAGTACGTCATATCCGGAAGTCGTCGAGGAAAATGGATATATACACGGAGAAATCACACGTTGTATTGACATATCTGATTACGTCATTATATGAACGATAAGAGAGGATTTGTTTTGAAAAAGAGATAGTGAACAAGTCATTAGACCGGCACTGATATCACCTCTAAGATTATCAGAGGCGGCGTAGACACTAGATAAATTGGGTAAAATCAGATATTTATGGAAAAAATGAGAAACACAAGGAAGAATGTACAAAAGAGAGATAACTGTTTATGGAAAAGCTGAGGGTGGATGGTGTAGTAGAGCTGTTTAATGAAAAACTCACAGTCAAAGATTCTGAGTAAGGACAAGAAAGAACAATAGAAAGAGATTGAAAGAAAGAAAGTGAGAGACCTTTAAAATAAGAGTAGATCGAATTGCATAAGCAGAAATATCAAGGATAATAGAGATAAATAAACTATAAAAGATCGCTGGAGTGTAAGGAAAAAGAAGATAGACGCTGGTGGATGAATTGAAGGATCGTTTAAAGAATGACTAAGTTTAGAGTAAAGCTCAAAACAAGATATATTAGAAAATGGATGAAGACGAGAAACTGAAAGGAGTATACAGGATATAGATATATGATAACGCATAGACCACGCGGAGGATGTAAAAGAAGAAGTAATGGACATTAATTGGAGAAGAATAGTGAATAGAAATAACTGAATAGAGGTATAAACGAAGGGCAACGGGAAAAACTTATTTTATGGATGGGGCCAAGTAGCTATGAGAGGAAAATAAGAAGCCGAGAGGATAATGCTATCACGGTTTAAAGATGGAGGATAAGGAGGAGGGCGAAGTAACCTATCTTCTTCGAACGAGGAGGATAGTGAGAGATACGGGTAGAATTGTGAAAGATTTGAGGCGATGTATTTTACGAGATTTATATGAACTGTTCAAAGGGGGAACGCGGATTAAGAAGGAAACTGCGGATAGAAATACGGTCTGAATTAAAGGATCATGATATTTGAGGATCTTATTTTATGTAATGACTAAGAATAGAAGAAGGACCAGTCGAGAATTTGAGAAATGCAGCTATTAAGATAGTACTAATGAAAAAGAATTCGGAGAAGGACGTCGTCGCCACTGACTAATCGGGAGACGCGACTGGGACGGAGGTAATGAACTATTCACACAGGCCATGAGGGCGACAATCATACAAGATCTCTCGATTCGACGATCAAGCTAGTATGGTCCTCACTAATCACACACAAATAAAATGTGAATATAGAAAAGAAAAAATTCTAAACAAAAGCCTTCGAAAAGGACAAAAAAACTTGTGATAGTAAATTCTTCCTGTCCAAAGCACAACAATTCAACAAAATTTCATTCGACCTACACTGCTTCACATATTATATGGAAGTGATTATAGAGATAGTTAGATCCTGAGGTGGGTCGGAGCAGAGGAAAATAGAGGAATAGGAGAGATCTTTATGAGAGTAAATAATGCAGTTGAGAATCACGAGGATCTTGAGTGCAGACTTATATTTCTGTAGGAGTATATGAGTTAAGCAGCCTCTTAAAGAGGAACGGCCGACTTATTTCAGATACCAGGAAATAATACGTACTGATAACCTTAAATAATTTATATCATGAAGATGCTGACTGAGAAAATAAATATAGTAGTTATATATATAGGGAATGAGAAGGCGTATGCTGAATTCATTTTAGCAGGCTGGAAAGGCTAAATTTGATAGACAGATAAGAAAGTAAGTAGTAAGTAGTAAGTTGTATTAGTAAGTACCGATGATATGCTCATACCATGAATGTCATTGATTAGCAAGCCATTAAGTATGATTATGTTATTGAAATATCTAAATAATAATAGTAGGTTATGAGGAATCAATGGAAGAGAGAAATGTTCGAAAGTATGAGAATACGAGTGAGTAAGACAGGGATGTATGAGTTATAAATACTTAGTCTACACTAATTGCGTCTTGCAACTTTTTATCACGTGGTACACGACCTGTACTATTAATTAAGGATATGCCTAAGGGAAAATAGGGAGCAAACATGCTTTGGTTTATTGTCTCTATTAATAGATTTTGCCCGCGGTCTATGTGTAAATAAAATCAGTAGAAGCCTTATTGTACACTCTGCAGAAGACTAAAGCAGGGAGAATAGGTGTGGAGACCGAGATGAGTTACTGAACCCTTAAAAGACAATGTGATTATACACACAACATAAGAGAAATACTGAGAACTTATATTTAAATATTGTGTATTGACAATACTAGAGTAATAGCGGAATAGTAGATAAGAATAATGTGAATACAATGAGAGATATAAAGGCTTAAAGTCAAAGATGTTAATTACCGGTTTTAAAGTTAACTTATGAACTCTACATGCTCAAAATCAAATTAATTTTTAATAATATGATTTTGAATAAAATGATTATAATTGAATAGAGAAAACCAAATATTGAGAGAATTTCTTCAGAATTCGTACTTAAAATGGAAGAAGATTTAATTCATATACTACAATCCACAAAGAGGCTAACAGAGAATACCCAAAGCCAGAGTAGTGTTAAGAAGAAGTAAGCTCTATATTATTATTATTATTTATGGAACACATATTCTGTCATGACGACCGTGGAGATATGTTTTTTTAGGTTTATCTGTTTTTTCTATAAAAAGCGTGTGGAAAAGGTGTAAATCAAACAGCACGAACCTATCCCAATATTCATCTATTTAAGAGTATGAGCTATAGAGCATTACGACATGTGTACTCAGCAAAATATTGATAGGTATAGGTAATTATCATATATAACAAAAGCTTTTCCAACATCAATAAATATTTATGGTTAAGTATCTGCCGGAGTTGTTAAGGCTTTCCAGCGTTCCTAAATATATGAGTAGAAGACAAGTATAATGAAAAGTGAGTCGGTAGCATGGTGGAAGTAGAGAGAGCCCGGTGATGTGATTAAGTATTAGCGGCAAATTTTTTTAAATGTCGAGTTGGAGCAGATAAAGCACTGTTGTTGATGAGTGAGGCATTGTAATGAACTGAGTATAAATGAATTATTGATATAGTTTGATGATACTAATTCATGAGATAATATACGATAATGGGAGATTAAGGGTAAAGTAATTATGAAGAGATAATGCCCATGGATTGATGACCTATAAAGAGTAGGAGACCAGCTAGCGAATAACCGAGGATAGATGAGTATATATATGGATATTATCGGTATATATGGCAGAGAGAGCGTACTGTACATATATACGTAGAGGCAAGATCATGGAGTAGAGAAGATAGAGGTAGTAGATAAGATACATATTTAGATAAGAATATAGAAATTCTTATTTTAGGAGAAAGATTTTTCGTAAATCATAAAACCTGACAGGTCATCCTATACAGGATGATGGTACAAAAAAAATAAAATATATTAATAAATATATTAATATATATATATATAATAATGATATTATAATATATATATTAATATATATATATATCACATCCCGTAAAATAATGTACCAGGCATTTAAAGCTTAAAAACCTATAATCGGTTATAATACTCGAAATAAATTAATATAATCATATTGTATGGTAATGTACCTAGTAGGGTTAGCAACCTATCTCTGAATTTTTATTTATATACTGAGAAAATTACAGGATAATTAATCTCTATAAAAAAATGAATGAAGAATATAATTGAATGACGAATCATTATTGTCAGCGTCTCAATATTTATATAGAGAAAAAAGAGTTAGCCTCTCAGTTATGACTAAACAAAGGGAATGAACGCAATGTCACATATTGAATCGGTATATATACCCAGTTAGGTCTCATTTTATCAGCCTCCTAAATTCAGTAGTATATGTAAATTAGATAAGGTTTTGTTAGGTATACACAGAGAAAATCTATGTAGAATTCAACATCACTTGATCTAAATAATACACTGAACAAGTGTATATGTAGTACCTAAACTAACTGAACGAGAGCTCCCACTTTTTTTTTATAAGAAAGTTATAGAAAATGTTTAAACTTTCAAAGGTGAGCGTAACTTATTATTCCATATAAAGAGACTGCCAATTTTTTTTCACTATTCGTCATTATTATTTATATTATTTGAGTTTTGCAGGCCTTTCTAAGTAATATCGATACTAGATAATATCGATATTTATTATTATATATAAGACATATATAATTACGATATTTATTTATATAATAATCCATCAATTAGTAGTATACTAAACTGATGCCTACTATAGATATGTTATCCTCATAATCAAATGAAGTTTATGCAAAGGCGGTGCAGGTTCGTGTGATATGGCTATATGGAGACATTACTCGACTTTGCCCACATAAATAATATAAAAAATCATTAAAAACAATGAATAATTGATTATACTATTTAAAAAATAGAAATTCAATACCTCTTATATTCAATTTTAAGTAAGTTTTTTGAGCTTCAAATACTTAGTGAGACACAGTTCAAATCATGCAAAAGAATATTATATCCGTATAAAGATGTTGAAAATAAATATTTTTGAGGGACTTTTTATGTGCATAGAGTAAAAACGTATTTATGTTGAAAATCCGTTTTTGTCGCTATCACATACATGAGTTGTTTGGAAAAAAGTTAAGTATTTATTTTACTGTAATTCTATGGCAGATGTTAATGATATATATTTATAAAATTATAATATATATATAATTATTTAAAAAACAATATTTTTATGCCATCGAACCTAAGTTCAGTATAGCAAAACTGCAATTTATTTAACAAAATTTGGATTCTAATTTCTGGCAAAAGATTTTCAATAAATTTTTAATAATAAAACGTTAAATAAAAAATATAATTATTTAAATATAAATTTTCTCATATTATGTTTAAAAAATAATATTTTAAATAGAAATTTTAATATATGTGTATATTGTTGGCACTTATTTTATTATTATTTTAGGGTGTTATTTACTAATATATATTTATAAACTGCTATTTAATATGTTCCAGCTAGAAATATAGCTTTGTAAAAAACTGCTCGCATCAATTTATTCTTTATGTTTTGTTATGAGTAAAATTTCTCATTCGACATTACTCATAGCTACATTGTCTCACAATACGTAAAAAAAATAACTTTATACACCTGGTTATATTTATATTACAAGGTATTGAATAAGTCATAAATTAGGTAAAATCACTATTTAATAATATAAGGTAGGGTATTAGGGTCACCATAATATCATGCAAAATATGTTAATATATAGTCATCATATTTATATATAATACTCCTCCAGTTTTTACAATCTTCTTTCTGTTAAATCCATCATAAACACTAAATAAAGGGAAACACAAGAAGCAAGTTACCAATTCGAGTGTTGTCCAAATATTGGTTTATGGTAGGTCGAGGGTTTTATTACCTGTAAGTAATGCTACAATCACAACAGAGCTAGTTATCTTAACTATAGAGTCAAACGGTCCCTCCCGTCATAGATTTAATCTATACTATGCTCCAATGTTCATGGGAAATAGATGTATTAATCTAATGGCTTACTTTCGAAACATAATTCTTCATTTATTATTTTATTACTTTCTTTTTATAATATTTATATACTTTATAAGCTGTATTTATTTTTATTATAGTTATCGTACTTTTTTTCGTTTTCTTTATTCTTTTTCATGGTTCTACTATGCTAAATGTTACATATGTTTGGTGTTGAATTTTTGGAGGGTTCGTTATTATCATCAAAAACATTCTTGACACACAATTAAATAAATTGTTGCGACCGACCCTGAGAGCTAGGAGGAGCGAGTTTTCGGAATCTCGACGTGGTGGACACAAATATATGGGGGAGAGGGACGTATTTCCATGACTTATTTAAGCATCAACAGTGAGGAAGTATTCGGTTCGGTATGGCAGCTTTCCACCATTGTCCCGCGACACCTAAAAGAGACCAAACACTGAGCGGAGAAAAGTTGTTCTCGAGCAAGAGTAGCGGGGGGGATGGCTTATCTCACTCCGATTGCAAATTAAAACAGTACACACCACGAGAGATGAGTAGGTACACGAATAACCCCACAGACTTCCTGCCGATTGTCTTGTCGCGGTTTTTTTAAAACTAATTTACTATGGTTAATGGTATATTCCGAATCAGAGTTTAATTATGGCAACAGTAATATAAAAGCAATACTAGGTTGTTGTTTATAACACGATACACAAACACACATTTTGGGTATGTAACTTTTAACTAACAACACGAGCTAAAATATTCTTAGAATGTGATATCTTAGAAGAGACCCAGCTATGCGCGAATTTCGAGTGCCACCATTTGTCGAAAACTGAGATTTCCGGGTCCACTTCTGCCTAAGGCCCCGGTGGACGTCACAGCCGGTGAAGGAGAACGTATGCCTAGCCCACCACCCTTCAGATGTGTCTAGACTACTAATACCAACGACAACCGACTCTTATATTTGGGACTATTGAGAGCTCAGTCTGAACATGGGGTTCCTCCGAGCCAACCAAATGAACTCCCAAACTCAGAGCTATCTAAAGAAGATATACGCCCCTCTCTCCTGATGTCCCACGCCGGTGCGGCGCATCGATAACACCGCATAAATTTGAGTGCTATAATAGCATTCATTATTACAAAAAGATAATCAATAGCGAATTTACTTTGTTCTACGTTGCTTGAACAAGAAAAAAGATGACCATAATGATAAAGAAAATAAAAAAAAAAAAAAAAAACGATAAAAGAATACACAAAAAATAAATTAAAAACCGACTCGTAATAAAAGGACAAATAAGATAAGACTCACAGCATCATACGATTATTGTTTGTCTAGATTCATATAGATAGTCAAATAGCTTTGTGGCTTTTTTCAGGTACGACACTTCGATAGTTTGTAAACCTATGCTACGACGTTTGCTCTATACCAGTTATCACTAGAACAGAAGGGAAGGAATTTAAGTATAAAACTTATGACGCATCATCATCACTTATAACAGATCACTAAGGGTGTTTTCAATGATATACATTATTGAATGTAACAATATCTTCCATCAACTCCATATTGCCATTCATATTGTATAATTCTATTATTAAAGGAATAACCTACGATAAACTTAGCCTACATCATTTACATTAACTAAGTTCACATAACTATAATGACCAAGAAAGGCTATGATATGCGCTGATTACCTATAAAGAAGTAAGTTGCGCTTCTAAATGAACTGCAAACTGGCTATTAGCATTATGTAATAGTGATGATTCCTTATTGGCAAATGGAATAGAGTAAGATATAACAGCCTAGATAGCACTATAATCTCCAGCATGCAGTATTATGGCCTTCCTACGGTGATGTTATATATAAAACGAGGTTATCATCAACAATACGAGTTATTTATATACGGTGAACCATTGTTATATAAATAAAAGAAAAATAAATCTTCTTTAGCCTACAACCACACATATTATAGTTTAGGTCTTATATAAAACAACTTTTGAGATTTAATAATAGCTTTAATAACACTAAAGATCATGTTTGGAATTTCTCTGAGTCTTAATATTCTAATTTATCATTTATAAAGGCAATGATTTTTATATACTAACTACCACAATTTAAGATGAGTGCTTAATAATGATGAAAACGAGTCGAGAGTATACTTTAGATCAACGAAAAGTGAGCATATCATTTTCTTAGAAACACTATGAGTTAAATAGCTAAAATCTGGACTCTAAGAGGCAGAACCAAACACTAAACGATAGATTCTGAATCAAAAACTCGTAATCGCCTAGGATAAATGAGGGTAACAATCAATATATACGCGACAATAACGCCTTTTACGCTTATGCGGATAAAATAAGCGATATGCGTGTACTTCGATAAAAACACACAAGGCGAAACACTACAGAGCTCTTATTGACAAGAGAATTAATATCAAGCATCATAAACCGACTTCTTGTTAAATATATTTTCTCCTAACGGATCTTCTTGTCTATAACTTTCAACATTCATACAGAATTCTATCAAACACTGATGAGGGATTTTTCTTTTCCTTGTATGAATAGCAACAATACAAGAGACTCATGTATACATGAAAAAAAACTATACAAGAGAAATATGGATCTTCTCAGCCACATGCTCGCTAGTATTGTAGGCTAGTGTGGGAACTGCTTCGAGCGTAGATGATCCTAGATGCTTACTTATCTATTCAAAGGATAAATATTTTCACTACATATAGGAAATTATCCAGCGCTTATAATGCTGTATCATTAACTAACTGAAAGAAATAAGGTTAATTTACTTATCTTACAATTATTATATGGTTATTATTATTTGACCAACTTAAACACACTAGACGTCTACGGTTCTAGCAGAGGTCATCATAATTAATTTCGCAGAGAATACTCATTGTTTTATATTATATATTTTCTATCTTGCTTTGAAAGTTTAATTCTCTTCTTATAGAATCCCTTCATATAGATTTGGTGAGTCCTAGAAAAAATCTGATTGCATATATTCGATTCAGACTGAGACTCGAAAATGCTTTTAAATAAGAGTTTTGGATGATAATACGGTGATCTAATTATAATTAGAGTTTTATAAGTATATTTTTAGATATATTATTTTATATGTGATCTGTTGATTAAGCCATTACTTAGATTCTTTTTTATCATCTTCTGATTAACATATTATATGATAATTAATAATAATATATATAGTATAGTATATTAAATAAAAAATTAAAAAAATTGAAATAATATTTCTATTCGAAAAAGTTACTGAATTACTTTATACAGAAGAAAAACAGTATCAATAATTGGATCAGCATATAATAAGCGTTATTATATACAAAAATGTAAAATAAAAAATAAAAATAATAAAAAAAATTATAAATGAGTAGCCCGTAGGGGTAGGGGCGGAGGAACCCTCACCTTGCAGAACACCCAAACTAACCTAAGAGAGCGGGATTTCCGGAGACGCCTGCCTTAGAAGGGGAGTGAAATTTGTTTATCATATCCCTTGTCAATTCTCACTCGGAGGCACTGAAGAGACCCTCAGACTTACCAGCACATCTATTTATGAGCTGATTACACTTGAGGGTGTATTCTCTTTAGTTAAAAAAATTATTTTTATTTTATTTAAATCATAGACGTAATGTAGTATAATAAACGTTAATACTAGGTCCTTATATCATATTTTTGAATCAATGTCTGTTCATACTCAACAATAATATATGAATTGTTATGATACATAATTACTAAGAAATTATAATTAAAAAATAAATAACAAAATAAAAATATATCATAAAATAAATAGATGACGGAGTCGTAAAACAAACAGGTCCTTAGTATATATATAATTATATATATACGTATATATAATAATATAATATATATTATATATTATTATACTATATATATATATATATATTATAATATATATATAATATATATAATAATATTAAATATAATATATTAATATATATATATTATATATTATATAATATAGATATAATATATATATATATTATATTAGTATAATATTATATATATATATATATGAATTTATTAACAAGTAAATTTATAAAGATCTACTGAGGATTTATGCATAAGGAGAGCGGCAAATGGCTAGGGAGAGTTAATAGTTCTCTGAAAAGAACAATTTCCATACGCTTTACTCGTAAATTATAGCAGATGGGACGGGCTTCGAACTTGTTGTGACGATTAGATAAAATGATGTCACTCCTACGAGCGAAAAAGTATACCACTCCTTACTATATACGTAGGCCAGAACTACTTATGAAAATATTTATTTAATCCTATTAAAAAAAAATAAAGGTAGAGTAATATTATAATATATATATAATATTAACCATAATAAATAGAAATATAAAATATATTGTAAGACTAAATAAATAATAATTGTATTAATAATAACAAATTATAAAATGATAATAAATTAAATAATACATATTATTATTAATGTAATTAATTTAAAGTATAAGAAAAATGAGATCACATTAACTTTCAATTAAACTATATACTAAGTATCAATAACCAATGCTATATAATGATGTAATTATAAAAATATTGCGTAATAAAATGATAAAAATAATACTACAAATATTAATAAACTAAAAATATAAGATTAATAATATAAATAATAATAATAACATAAATCAAGTCATCCATATATAATTAATTGTTTCAAGAAATAAATTTATTATATAATTATATTAATAATGAATAATTAATTTATATATACTATTACTAGATATTAATAGACATAATGACATCAATATAAAATAGATCAAACTTGAGTAATAAAGGTATTTGATCATATATATCGATCATATATAGAGTATATAATCTGAGTACTTGAGATAATAGTAACTATATTTATACATATTATTTAAATACAATGTATATTGAATACTAAAATGAGAATGGGTGCTATTAACTAAAAGTGATATCTCACTGTGATTTTCTTTATATATTTTCTTATTTAGCAAAAAGATAATTAACAAACCTATATTTATTGCTATAGTTCTTATAATAAATACTAATTCTTTTTGACGTCAAACTAATTAAATTCTGACAGCGATCCTTAGCTATATATGTCCTTTATCTTAATACCAAGTAATATACCAATTAAATGATATAAAATCATTTATGTTCTCGTGTGGAATTGATAATATATCGTTGCTCTTTGGTCTTTTAAGTCAATCAGTGGCTTTAAATTATAGCCAGCCGAGACACAGTACCTGTTTCAAAAAAATGTATTACAGTCCTTAGAACAGAGGCACAACAGCGTTGTGAAACAAAAAAGGTTCAAGAAAGGAGAGTAATTATATATAATAAATGCTAGGATAAAAGATAAAAGAATTATAAATAAAATAAATGTATAGATATAAGGTAAAATATTAATATAAGAATATAACAGATAATTTTCTGTATGTTCGCCAATATATAAAGATGAAAGATTTGGATGGACAGGGTAGAACTTTAGGAATTTAGGCAAATAAAACAGAGCAAATCAGTTATTTATTAGATTCATATAGTAGATTAATATAATGATAGCTTATTTTGCTGAAAAGATAAAATGATTAAAAGATAAAGATTAAAGAATAAAGATAGAAGAATAAATTTGAAAGTTAGAAAGATAGAAGATAAATAGATAAAAATAAAGATATATATTAAAAATTAATAAAAGATAAAGATAAAGGAATATAAGATAAAAGTAAATAAAGGTAATAAAAGTATATAAATGATAGTAAAATACAAGATAAAGGATATAGTATAAAAATAAAAGAATTAAAAGATGAAAAGAAAGTAAGACTATAAAAGATTATAAAAATATAAAATGAATAACAAGATTAAAATGACACGGTAAAGACAAAGTTAAGATATAAAGATAAAGATAAGTTAAGTATCAATATTAATAGCAGATATGAGGAAGATTTAAAAAGTATAAATGAAAAATAAAATAATAAAAGAAGATAAAGATAAAAGAATAAAGATAATAATATAAAGGGGATCCTGATTTTAAGATTAAGATTTAAGATTATAATTGAAGATTAAGCAATTTAATAATATTGGTTATTAAGATTTAAAGATTTAAAGATAAAAATTTAAGATTAATGATAAAAATAAAGATAATATGATAAATGATTAAGATATAGATTTAACGATTCAGAATTAAGGATTTATATAAGTAATTATAAGATTGATAAGATTTAAATGGATTAAGGTAGTTTGTTAATGACTGCACAAGTTTCGATTCAAAATAAACTTGAGGAAGTTTAGTAATGAACCAAGGTAATGATATAGATTGAAGCATGGAGAACTAGTCTAGGGAAAGAGAATGCTCAATATTACTAGTATTTATTCAACTTAATTTTATATACTAGACAACTTTTCCATCTAATTTTACTTTCGCACACGACACCACCATAAATACAATTAAAGAGAGAAATTATATCTACTTCCTTTTGAAGGGGAAAGTAATATTGAGTTCTGGAAGTGCTTTGATGAATTATTTCAGGGAGAAAAAAAAAACTATAAATAATTTTGCATATTTGCTGGCAAAGTAGTTCTAAAGGGAAACCTAAATTAAGTCTAATGCAGAAGCAGAAGTTACAAAAATTAAAAACAAAATTAATTAGTTTTCTGAATTCTACTACAGTGTTACATTAAAATATATTTCTTTATTATAATGGGAAGAAAGAAAACGGCCATTCAGACTGTCATTAATGAACTTGCAAGGAATTATCTGAACCCCTCACTTAGTGCATATAAATACTTTAAAAACACCTGTACGAAAAAAAGGAATCACCTCTTCAGGATTTGCTCGCCAAATTAAGTTTCGTTGCTATAATTTAATTTATATCCATCTCTAAATATAACATTTCTAACTCCAATTCATTTAGAAGCTGAAAATATTTGCTTACTTGCATGCTTGCCTATTTCCTATTACTTCTCGAAAGAGTACAGAGTTTCGGTTATGATTCACCATCTTGTCCTGTTGGGTTCGACCGATTTAATTACCATCCAGCTTTCCTCTCTGTATCCTTTAATAATTATCTTCTCAGATATAATTTAGTCTAATCTTTAACTAATGTATATCTCAGCATTTTTAAGTTTTAAAAAATTCAAGTTATTACACTTTTTCACTTGTCTACGATTTATATTTCATAAATTCAAAATCATAACTTCTTTTGATTTCTCCTCTTATGTCTTCGTCCAATCTTTAACTAATGTATATCTCAGCATTTTTAAGTTTTAAAAAATTCAAGTTATTACACTTTTTCACTTGTCTACGATTTATATTTCATAAATTCAAAATCATAACTTCTTTTGATTTCTCCTCTTATGTCTTCGTCCAATCTTTAACTAATGTATATCTCAGCATTTTTAAGTTTTAAAAAATTCAAGTTATTACACTTTTTCACTTGTCTACGATTTATATTTCATAAATTCAAAATCATAACTTCTTTTGATTTCTCCTCTTATGTCTTCGTCCAATCTTTAACTAATGTATATCTCAGCATTTTTAAGTTTTAAAAAATTCAAGTTATTACACTTTTTCACTTGTCTACGATTTATATTTCATAAATTCAAAATCATAACTTCTTTTGATTTCTCCTCTTATGTCTTCGTCCAATCTTTAACTAATGTATATCTCAGCATTTTTAAGTTTTAAAAAATTCAAGTTATTACACTTTTTCACTTGTCTACGATTTATATTTCATAAATTCAAAATCATAACTTCTTTTGATTTCTCCTCTTATGTCTTCGTCCAATCTTTAACTAATGTATATCTCAGCATTTTTAAGTTTTAAAAAATTCAAGTTATTACACTTTTTCACTTGTCTACGATTTATATTTCATAAATTCAAAATCATAACTTCTTTTGATTTCTCCTCTTATGTCTTCGTCCAATCTTTAACTAATGTATATCTCAGCATTTTTAAGTTTTAAAAAATTCAAGTTATTACACTTTTTCACTTGTCTACGATTTATATTTCATAAATTCAAAATCATAACTTCTTTTGATTTCTCCTCTTATGTCTTCGTCCAATCTTTAACTAATGTATATCTCAGCATTTTTAAGTTTTAAAAAATTCAAGTTATTACACTTTTTCACTTGTCTACGATTTATATTTCATAAATTCAAAATCATAACTTCTTTTGATTTCTCCTCTTATGTCTTCGTCCAATCTTTAACTAATGTATATCTCAGCATTTTTAAGTTTTAAAAAATTCAAGTTATTACACTTTTTCACTTGTCTACGATTTATATTTCATAAATTCAAAATCATAACTTCTTTTGATTTCTCCTCTTATGTCTTCGTCCAATCTTTAACTAATGTATATCTCAGCATTTTTAAGTTTTAAAAAATTCAAGTTATTACACTTTTTCACTTGTCTACGATTTATATTTCATAAATTCAAAATCATAACTTCTTTTGATTTCTCCTCTTATGTCTTCGTCCAATCTTTAACTAATGTATATCTCAGCATTTTTAAGTTTTAAAAAATTCAAGTTATTACACTTTTTCACTTGTCTACGATTTATATTTCATAAATTCAAAATCATAACTTCTTTTGATTTCTCCTCTTATGTCTTCGTCCAATCTTTAACTAATGTATATCTCAGCATTTTTAAGTTTTAAAAAATTCAAGTTATTACACTTTTTCACTTGTCTACGATTTATATTTCATAAATTCAAAATCATAACTTCTTTTGATTTCTCCTCTTATGTTTTCGTCCAATAGTATGGCTAAACTGTCTTCACACTTTAGCCTATATCATTTTACTAAAGCCTTCTTGTTACTAGTATATTTCTTGTAATAGGAACATTACAAGTATTATAATAAATCAATACTGTGATTTACATCAGATCAAGTCTTTTTCTTCTTTTTTTTTAAATTATTGCACTGTTCACATCGATTTCTTCACAATCAACTCATTTCAATGCTTCACAAACACTTGCACAAAATAACCTTCCTTATTATTTATGAATGAGGGGTCATTCCCATCTACAGTTTTTATACCAGCTTAAAGATTTCATTTCTGAATATATTCCTCATCCATACACGGCAAAATGTCAAATTGAAGAATCAATAAAGGCGTTTAAACATCTCATATAGATATAATAATTTAATTATCAATACTCTATTAAATTGGCTTTTTCACTGCGCAGAAAAGCGCGTTTTAACAACGCTAGTATATCCGTTCCTTAGGAAAGCAGCTTTGCATACAGACTAATTCTCGATGTAACGTTTCAGAAACAAACAGTTTTCTAACAAAGTAAATTGAAGGATTTAAATAAAAATTCAACAAAAAAAAACTAGATGAAATTAACCAAACCTTTGAAACTGTTAGACATTAAACCACCATTAGAGATTTTTATTCGCTGTAGTCTAAAATAATGCCATGGTAGATATTTAAGAATGTCTTACAGTTTGACAGGTAAAGTCTGAACACTTCCCCTTCGTTTTACCTTATTTCCTTGTGATCGCAAGTTTTCAAACCGCTTTCGAATCATATTGACATTCACACTTATAAACAAATGGTTATCACGTGGGTTTGCTGATAGGTAGGCCCTTCTTTTCCGTGACGAGAAATTTAATGATATAGATAATTATGACTATTAAATTTCGGGTCTAAGAGCTGGAAATAAAATGTGAGTCTATTAATACAGTTGTTAATCCACGATATCATTTCTATTCTCCTCTACAGACTACTTGACTACTTTATCACGAATCTACTTTAAATAAGTTTATTTATACCCTGTACCCCTCCCCCTAATCAATAATAAAATAAGGGGGAAAAAATAATTTTTTTATAAAAATTTTAATCATCGAGCTGCATTACCCACCATCATGTATATTTCATCCATAAAAAAACGAAACACTTCCTGCCACACTAAAACCAATAAAAAACCTTAATTTTAAAAATGTTTGAACATTTGATAGAGGATCAAAGTTTACCATGTGAAGTTAACAATTAGCTTGGTTTTGCTGCGATTCAGTTTCTTTATAACTTCTACCGAGTGAATTTCTGGTACGATTCCCTCCCCAAGCCATGAAAAAAATTTATTATTATTATAAACAACTATCCACCATTCACCTAAGAAGCAATCGTCGTATCGTAATGAAATTTTAGCAATATTTTTTTTTTTTTTTTTGCACCCATTTTTCTCTTACTCAAAAAACATCGCTAAATACCTTGAATTCATTCTCCAAAAATTTAAAAGAATAAATTACTTTAATTAACAATGAGTTAATTAAGAATCTTTTGTTTTTTTTATTAACAGTCAAAAAAACTGCAACGTTTATAAAACCATTAATAACTCAAAATATTGTCCAAATTTATTGAATATCCTCCATTTTTTACACAAAATATCAATGAAACATTTTCATCATTTTTTCATCATCTTTAAATATGAAATTTTTGTAGAAGTAAAGTGATCATAATCTATTAGATTTATACCTCTTAACAAATCCAAAAATAAAATATCAATTTTTACTTTTACAATCTTCAGCAGAAGATAGAATATTTTATCAATGTGAAAATTCGAGACTTAAAATTTAATTTAATTTTTTTTTCAATTTTGTTTTTTCAAAGTTTTATTTCCCCAAAAAATTTTGAAAATTATTTTTCCCAAGGGGGACAGGGGCAAAAAAATTGCCCCCAGTAGTACCAAGTACATTCCGGCCCCCCAAAAACCCAAATTTTTTTTAAAGGGTGGCCATTTTTCTACATACCCAGCATTTTACCTCTGGACACCCATGTCCAATAAACAGCTAACATAATGATTTACTCTTACTCTGTCTCCCTCCCAGGATCCCTGCTACGAGTATTTCACCGCCACTGTAAGCCTGTCAGGAGATCTTTTAAGGACGTATCACAATGCGTCTAGGAAAGATACCGCCAGGACCATACACCTCGTTAGTATTAACCTGATTGAGAGAAGAAATAGTATCTTTAAGAGGAAATTACAGTTAGGTTTAAATAAGTCGGAGGGAGATGGAGAGGGAGGATTAGCTCTGGAATAGTATATTAGCAGAATTAAAGGCAAAAATTTGATCGAAGAGTTCAGTTATAGCAGAATGTGACAGTAGGTCTACCGCCAGAAGATACGAGAGGTGAAAAAAAAGATGAAACAAAGTTAAAGTTGACATTTTTTACAAAATAGAGCATCATATAGATTTTATAGAAATTGGAGATTTTTTTTGATAAGAAAAGAGGTTTTAGGGTATTTTTTAATTGTTATGAAAATATTTGTTTTAATTCCTTCAATCTTATTTATTGATAAATACATTGGGATTGTGATAGCAATTGCAATGTATTTGTTATGACAGTTTTTATAAATATATTATTTTTCAGCTTTTGAATAAGAGATTTATATTAGCAATTAAGAAATTAATAAAGATAAATTAAAATATATTTTAGAGAGATATTATGAGAGAGAGAGAGTATTATAAATATTCATATGATAAATTGGGACGGATCAGAACTGCAAGAAAACATCATCATTGTGGAGTGATTATTGACTTGGTTGTGTAACCAACAGCCGTTTAGTGCTATTGTTCATAAATTCAAGTAGAAACTAAAGGGGTGTAAGTGATCAGATTTAAGGGACGGATAACACATCCTTTACTTGACAATACGTTATTATTACATATTTCCTATTCTGCTGTTTTTTCAAACTTCATACACGACTTGCAATTGTTATATCTGGTTGGATATGAATATATGGTGGTTTATTGACATATAGCATTATTGCACTTTATCTCTTGGTTTATCATCAATTACTAGTATGTAAATTGTTGGATATCATCCGTTTAAACCACAGCTAAATATTTTGTATCGTTCTATTCATAACTATTAATACAAACTTTGAATAACAATACCTTTTGATAATCATCCATGAATAGGTGAGGAGGAAAGCAGTCGTATATCCTAGCTTTATTTTTATGGTTCTAATTTCTGAATATTGGACTGAGATATTGAGGGTGTCCAACGTGAAGATATTAGTTTAAAAAAAGGAAATATATCTTTTGTTACTCTATGAGTCCTCTTTGTTTGGTCAGTAGTCTGTTCCCGTGTGGCTCTAGAGTTAATATTGCTTAATGTAGCGGGGGGGGGGTTAAAAACAGCTCATAGTACTATAAAAAGTCAAACTTAGATTGTGTAGTCTATGTTTATAGAAAAACTTATGCTAATTTTGGTTCTCTTCTGATTGGTAAGTAATCGAAGAACGCAGCAGTCCCCAAACTTTTTGCATCGCGTACCCCCAAAGAATGAAAAAATTATAAATTGTCACTATATATAACCACCGTTTATCACTTAAATGTATTAATATAGTGGCAGCTGACAACCATGACGTGAATCCATAACACAGGCGACCAGATTGAAGAGAACCTCGCGCTCACAAATAACTACAATCAACACTCGCAAGTAATCTAGCCTACCTTCTTTGCGCTACTCCCAAGATACTTTGCGATACCCCCCGGGTTTGCGGTACCACTTTGCGAACACTTAATAGGGATTTTCGATATGCAGTCATTCTGCTGTTGCTTATCCACTACTCCAGTTGATTCGTACATTGTTGTAGTATCTCTCCCTTTTGTATTTATAGAAGAGTTCGCCAATTAATTGTTAGATCACCTGATATAGCTATTAATTTTAATAAGAAGATGTGGCCGGGTATCAGTATCAGCATAAAAGACTTACACGTTAGTGAAAGGATGGCTTCCAGAGACATCCATATTAAAATTTGTATATAAGGAGGAATAGCTGTAAGGAACTATGGAAATTCTATTATTTTCTTTTGTCTTGCTGATGGTTAGTGTGTGTATATACCATTGTTGAACTGTCTATATTCTGTTTATACACTTCCCGAAGTTCAAATTGTTGAAGTATATAGAAAAATTATATAAAGTTAAGTAACTTATCCAATTCAATTCTATCACTGAGCATCTTCAATTTTGCTTCCGGCCTTAAACTGACGTTATAACAGAACGTTGTAAGCCCTTGCAATTTTCCTCTCTTCCAGCTGTTGAAAAAAACAAAAAAAAAACACTAGCACAGTTTTTTTCTTTGTGGATATTGGCTTAATGGAGCTCAACAAAGCAATTAACCTAAAAGCTTTATCCATATGCATCTAAATGCTGAAGTGTATCGACGATAATACTCAAAATCTTCAAATTCATATTGGGAACTGATGTCAAAACGTTAGGTATACAAAATAAAAATGCTCTGATTAAAAGTGATGTAACTCTTTCAATTATATCTAATCCAAATAATTTATAAAAAATTGGAGGAACGAAAGATTTTATGCGAAAACCTCTGATTTTATCTATCGTTTTGGTTAAACATTAAGTTTATCATATTTTTATGAATTTTTCAAGAATATTTTGAATATTCTTCTTCTTTCTTCAGTCTCCCCTCGGCTCTCCACAGACTGGGGGTGGGGTGAATAAACATGCACCGGAAACAGAACAGTTGAGTAGAAAAACATGACCTAGGTCAAAAAAGCCTTCCCCCCCTCCCCTTTACCATTCCCCTTATACCCTTAAATGCAACCCAAAATCTATCCTTACTTTACCCACCGCAACAGACCCCCACTGTGGCATCTCGTCAATGACGGGGGTTAATCCCGTGGGTCAGGCCCAAAACAATACCCCCTCAAAAACCCACACCATTCACTCCTATTATGCACAATTCTTGCTCTTTGATCAATCTCTTATTCCCATCCTTCAAACACTCCCTTACTGACTCAATCCACTTTTTCTTTACTCTCCCAAGCCAGTCGATTCCCAACACACTCACCACTATACAACTGCTTAACTAATCGACTATCATCCATCCTTTCCAAATGACCAAACCATTTTAATACTCTCTCATTTACTCCTTTCATCACACCACACAACTCTCTAAATTCTATTACTCTATTCTCTTAAATTCTCCATCATTCTAAATCCCCTTCCCTGTCACCCAATCTTTAAATCTTTTATCACCCCATCCATATACAGATTAGATAGCCATGGAGATATAACAAATCCCTGCCTCACTCCGCTATTAATAAACCATTCACTCTCCACTCCATTTATTCTTACACAAGCTTCACTATCAACATACATACTTTTGTATCCTTTCAGAAACCTACCACCAACATCATTTATCATTAACAATTGATACGGAGCTTCCCTATTAATCCTATCATACGCCTGTTGCAAGTCCATAAAACCTAAATACAGTTTGTTTTCTCATTATTGCTTCAAATGTAAATCCTAAGAATTTCTAATTTTAGCTTTCCCCTTTTCCTCGCCATATATCTCCATACACCTTTCTCCTTAACTACCTCATCATTACTTTTAGCACATTGAACCCTTCTCTCTCTTTTCTATTTTGCCCTCTGCATCACCTCTTCATTCACAAACACTTTTTACATTCTTATTTCCTAGTTAATATCTTTGCACCACACACGTTCTCTTCGCCACTACTAATTATTAGCTTCCGTCATTTACACTCCAGAATTGTTCAGTTTCATTCCTGCTCCACTCGTCACTTATTTCAACTCCACTCAAAACTTTTCCAAATAATCCTTGCTGCATTTTTAACTTTCTCACTTCCAATCTCAAATAAAACAGCATAATGCTCGGATATTCCTCCCACCCCTCATTGATTTAACGTTCATCACATACTCTAACATACTTTCATCAACACAATTCAATCTCTCCCCAAACAGATATCATGTACTTGTTGGGCATAGTCTCTCTCCTCTCTTTTTTTCTCTCTCTTCTCTCTAAATCAATCACCTCTCCTACTATTCTCTAATTTCTACCGCAAGCCCCCAAAGGCGCTCTATACATTCAATCCCGTCTTTCGCTATCACCTTCTCAACCCTTCAAAGATACCTATCAGTATTCTAAGCCCACCTTTTCACCTGTCCAAAACGTCAAGATCTCAGAAAATCTCTCTCCCTCACATTCCCTCAGATGGACCCAAATGTTACTAACCCACATATACCTTACATACAACTTAAATTTTCAACCATTAGGTATTCTAGTACCCAAAGAAGCAAAATTCACCATAGCTCTCTGTGCCACAAATCCCTCATCACAATCGCAACTCCTCTTGCACTCTCTTATTCCACTCAATTCCAGAATACACACATTTTACCATACAGCCCACACCATTTCTTTTCATGTTTGTTTGTCACAGCAAGCTTATTGCATTTATCCCTTCTAAATATATTCCATCAACTAACCCCCTTCTTCTCCACACCATTTATCTCTAAGATAGCAGTTCCCAACGTTGTCTTACGGCTTACGCCGATAGATAACAAGTCGCTTACTTCATGCGCATTCCTTAGGCTAAATAATGGTAGCGAACCCCAACCCAGCTCCCACTGTCCTTTCAGCCGCCTCGTGGCAAGCAGAACGTACATTATGGGCATTCTATCTCCCCACACATAGTATATCGTTTTCATTAGGTATTTATTTTGTATTTCATCGATTTTATAGATTAAAGAATCTGAGTGGATGCTGTGGTGGCCCTTATTTTCTTTATTTCATATATTATAATTTTAAGTGACATTTTGCAATTACAACAGCTAAGACCTACTGATACTCTTGGATATAGAGTGATATGAATGAAATTTAGCTTGTAATAAAGTACTTAAAATCTTCTCTATTCGGAACACAATGACAGCAAGAAATTAAGGAAAAAATTTGAGTCGCATTCTTCAAATCTTTTTCTTTTCTTTATTTATTCAATTAGAAATATAATTTGATTAAAGTCTGAGTCCACAAAACATCAGTAATAATGATTAATTAATTTTTAATCAAAACGTTTTGGCGTTTTTAACGTCAAGATTATAAAACTAGATTTAGCTTACAGACGGCATTCCAGATGGTCCTGCGAGGGCTTCGGCCACAGCTTCAGCGAGTGGTTGTGAATGAGTCTGATGAGTTCCTGGAGCTAATTGAGCTGGTTCGTAGCGATGGGCAATAACCTGATTCGGATCTGGAGCATGAGACACGAGTGTGTGTGTACTTCCGTCACTCACAACCACTCCATAAGTGCTGATTAGTGTAGCCGTCGCTGTTCCTTTTTGTAAGGGATCTCCGTCATCTATCGTGTGCTCTTCTTTAACAATGCCGTCGGTAACAATAACCTAAATAAGAATATAAAACAGAAAACCAAAAATCAATGCAAAAACGTATTAACAATATATAAATGCTTAGTTTTTCATTTTAATATTTAATTGGCAATTATCTTTTATTCATTAAAACAAATTAATCCATTTTCTGTAAAATTAATAAAAAAAAAACAAAAAAACAAATTAGTGATGAACGAAAGTAGGCAATCCGTGAGTGGCAACTATTACTAACTTTCATAGAAATGCTTATACAATAATTAAATAAAACTAAACAACTGATATTTAAACCGAAGATATATTACAATTAGTCTCCTCCTATGTGAGGGCTTAAAAGCACCCCGCTAACGCTAGATGGAATTAGTACTACTCAATGACCTAATCACCAAGTATTAGCGCTTCTGACGCAGCGTTTTTTCTTATAGAAGGGGATTTACACGAAATTTAACCAGTTAACGAGAAAAAAAGAAAGAAAATTTACCTCTGTAGACTTGCTACATTCTTTCAGTCTTCTTCTCGTCGAATTTCAACCTTCGACCAGATCTTTGTCCTTCATTTAATGTTGTTGTTCTTCTTGATTGTTGAAAATCCCTTCGCACGACAGCTGAATTACACGTCGAGTATATCCTTTGAAAACTGGACATTACACCTCCATTTTCCTTCTTCTTCCTTTCTTCTTTTGGTTGGGGACTTCCTCTAATTTCACGCGTGGCTTTAACTGCACATCGAAGCTGTAGTAATAATTCCGTACAACGCTGTTGCACACTAGCAACCTTCTCCATCGACGAGCTTACAAATCAATCTCGGACTTCCAGCCTTTTTTATTTTTATTTTAGAACAAACAAAAATTAAAAAATAAAATAAAATTACAATTTTGTAAAAAATTTGCAACGAAAAAAAAATAAGAAAAATGAATAAATAAAATATTAATAATAATGAAATTATTTAATAATTATTTGTAAATACTTAATTTATTTCACTGCATAAAAGAGTTGACAAAAAGACAAAAAAAACAATCTATACTATATTTTAAGCCAGAATTAACAATTTGTTCTTATTGTTACACTCTTTACTTTCTATGCCTTTCACCAACACTATAGAAGGGAAGTTAGTCAATTATTTTCTTTTTTAATCATTTGAAGTAATTGAATTCAGTGCCCATTTAAAAAATATCAGCTCTTCAATGATGGTGCCTGAAACCTGATAAATGCAGAATTAGCGTTACCTTCTCCTTTTTTCATAGCTCCAATTGCACTCAGGCAAAGAAACTAAAATCTTGTGATTGTAAATTTCAGTATTTTTATTTTCTTCTTTTTAATGCACTGAAAGCTCCTCACTTTATTGATTTATAAAAAAAAAAAAACATTCAAGCTTCATATACTAAATTTATTTCATTATATATGAAATACCATTTGCGCTCCTTGAAAGCAATCACTTTGATAGTGCTATTACGAGGAATGATTGATAAAATTTCAAAGCTTGAATTAGGTTTTAGACAAAACACGACAATAAAATGGTATCTTCGAATTATGTTCAGGTCTGCAACATATTTTCCATTTCCTGCTACACAATTTCAGAGATGTTCACATTTTTCAACAATCTTCATTTAGTACCACACATTTTTCTAAACTCTTATGCTTCATTATTTATTTTCTCCGTCCATAAATTTTTTTTTTTTTTTTAAATATTCTGATTCCTGATAAATCTCACTTACTTTGTTATTATATGAATAATGTAATTTTCAACGCCCTTATCATTTCGAAGACAACCAGATATATGATGAGCACCAAAGATCCAGTGCGCAGAGGGTGATGATTTTCTTTACCAACAACTTTAAATTTCAGTATATCCTCACCGTTCTTGATGAATTGCAGCGCTGTTCGTGCCTCTTCACATACAACAAAGTTTTCCTTTTCACGTCACATTGCAAAGCACGCAAGTATCATGATAAAGTAAAGAATTTAATCATTCATTCCATTTCATAAATTAGTGTGAATGACTCCTTTTGCATTTACATGAACTACGTGTCCACAATCTTTATTGCTGTAAGGATGTTCAAATCCATCACTCTCTATCCTAAATAACGATATGCTCCTTAGCAATCTTCTTTGTCGATGTTTCGAGAGATTATTCAACCCTTCATAACACCTCTTCCTCAGCATTGGATGTTATGATTGCGAGACTACCTATTCATACCTCATGTGGATCAGCTGAAATACATTATACATTTCGGCAGGAAACATCTTCACTATTTTTCTGTAATTTAGCATCTC
Organism: Trachelipus rathkii; assembly: GCA_015478945.1. Classification (NCBI taxonomy): domain Eukaryota; kingdom Metazoa; phylum Arthropoda; class Malacostraca; order Isopoda; family Trachelipodidae; genus Trachelipus; species Trachelipus rathkii. The sequence continues at coordinate 44,357 of JABUQX010024007.1, read as the reverse complement.
ATGATGGCAGCACTAACTTACAGAGTGAAGTCTCTTTGCTTGACTCACCAATTTTCTGAATCGTAGGCATTCGCCTCTTCTTTGCATTCTCTCCCATTGCGTCACAGAAATTTGTCACCCTCCCTGTCTTGCCGCTCAAAACACTAACCTTGGCCTCAATCATAATGGCGAGGTTGACTCACTGGCGGGATCTTCTTAAATTCATTACAATTCATCACCATAGCTGCTTTCATGGAGTCTGGAATTCCTTCGGCGCACACCTAGGGCAAAACAATTCTTACTCACTAATCACCTTCTTTACATAACTAATAGCATCTTGTGAAATAAGTGCCTTTCCATCCAAGAGCCATGCAGTAAACTCGAGACTGGGCAGTTTTGTACGGCGACAGTACATATAATATATATATTTATTATTAATATATATATAATAATATCATATATATATTAGACTATAATATATATATATATATATACCTAACCTATCTGTTGTTCAATCACAGAATATGATAACAGTATTCCAATTATAGATATATATATTATATAATATATATCTATATACTATATAATATATTATATATATATAAATATATTATATATATATATTATATATATATATTAATAACTATATATATGTACTACTTATATATATATTATTATATATATATATATATATATAATAATTATAAAAGTATATAGTATTATATATATATCTACACTATAATATATACCGTATACAATATAGTATATATATACTATAATATATATATTTATTAATATATATATATGATATATATATATATATATATTATATATAATTTTATATATATATATATATATATATCAATTATATATATATATATATATATATATATATATAGTTATATATATATATATATATATATATATATAATACTGTATATCCTGTAATACGACAGTGATATGCATTCCAAGATCTTTTCTAAACTACTATCTAGAGACGACTACGTGATAGAGACCTCTAATTATCACAGCTCTCTATACAATAGCAAGACGTAAATCAATATCATAATTTTCAAATTAAATACTGATCACGATTCAGTTAATAATGTATTGAATAAAAAAAATACATAAATTCTAATTAATGGAATTAATGTTTAAAATTAATATTATTAATAATAATATTATTAATAATTGCATAATAATATTTTCACGTGCATTTGCAAAATTACACGCAGCTTAACAAAATCCAAAATTAAATTTATTTTTAATCAAATAAATTGTCAGCCATATCAATAAAAAAAATAAAAAATAAAAAGAATTAATAAAATGATTAAATTATATGTAATATAAATAGAATTTTGTAATTATAAATTTATATATATATAGACTATATAATATCATATAACCTTTATATATATATAATAATATTATATATATAATTATATATAATATATATCTATATATATATAATATATATATATATATATTATATAATAATATATTATATATATATATATATATATATATATATATTATATATATATAATATATATATATATATCATCAATCTTCCTTCCCAAGACTGGAGGTAAGCTGGTGCATAACAGCACCTGAAACAGAAATCGTAGAAAAAGATCGCAAGTCGACAAAGAAACCACACTTACACCCCCATATACCTTCATGATAACCCATCCGTACAGAATACTCAACCCTAAAAGATTACGGGACCCAGCACGGACACTCACACTATGCATCTTGTAAGTGTTTTCATCCTTGGCCAGTCGGCCCAACCCATACCCCCTCGACCAGAAAACCCCACCATTCATATTCCTATTATGCAATACTCTTTCTTCTTCGCCTTCAACCTCACATTTCTTCATTACTACAGTACCATTCCTTTTAACTCGACTCAATTCCAATCTTTTCTTAGTAGGTAGTTACCTATAGCCTGGCGGATATATATATATAATTCCAAGACATACTTCACCTACTAACACACTGAGCTTTAACAACCCGACTCTCCATATCCTTTACACATAATGACAAAACTAATCTTACTAAAGCGACTTTATCTAATATTATTATATTCATCAATTTATCTACTTCTCAACACCACACAAATTCATACTTAAATACCCGCTCTAATCACCTCATTTTAATCAAATTTTCTTACACTACTATAGTGTCCATTCTATGAGTTATATATTACCTGAACAACAAATTGCATACTTATATTATAATCTAATATAAACCTTCTTATTCCCGACCCATATGTTTCTATATATACTAACTATATAATTAAACAACCCTAACAACCTATAAATATATATATATATATATACTATATATATAACTATATATTAGACTGGAGGCTCAGACCTAACCACTTACCCCTCATTATCTAAGAGAACAGCTCTAAGGCAATAAAAAATTTTTGAGATTGTTTTTAAAGTCTCATGTAACTTCAAATATCGTGTAAATAATATATATAAATAGGATGTAGGCCCAAATCAAACATTTCTTATATTTACTAAAAAATTAGAATGATTTATCATTTGGGTTGGAATTAAAGTTTACAATATAATAAATAGTCAGTAATATAGAACGTAATTTTTATAAGTTTTCCATCAATCACCCAGGATGTAATTTTAAGGCAAGTGTATTAATTTGAATTATAGTATTTATATCACTGGCGTAATTAACAATTTCTTTAACTAATTGAAAATAATGTTTTATTTGTTTTTAAATTTATTACTTTCAAATTTTTCAATTTTATTTAATACTTATTATTTTCCTTTATGAAGATTCATGTATTGCCCAAAGATGAGATTCCTACATTTAAATTCCAATTATTTACTAAATAAATAAATATTAATAGCAATTTTCTATCATTTTTAAAGTTAATATTAAAAGTGTTCATAAAATATACTCCTTTATTATTTCGGTTTCAATTTGTTTGACTACTCTACGTTATAAGAAATTCAATATAAATTTTTTAACTCGATAAATGAATTCTTACTATAAGTCGTTAACCATTTGATAAAGTATGTCTTAAATTAAGAAATACGTTAACACATAATGTAGAGCTATATTAAGTATATAAGCTGAACGAAAAACATGAGCGAAAAGATTTAAGACTCGGAGAAAACAGAAATGACATTTATGAAAGAAATACAACGATTCTGATACAGAAGAGTATAAACGTCTGTCCGTATTATGAAATGGAAAAATTAGCGCCTCCGTTGAGCATGTATTGTAGTAAATAACCTGGCTTCTGCATGAGGTGCCTCAAAACCGCACCTAGTGTGCATATTCAAGAACCTTCTGTAAAGAAATGTATAAATACAGTTACAAAAAAAATGCACCATACGTTAGAAGTCTACGAAATCTCGTCCGCCTTACCCATAAAACCAAGCTAGTAATTGCGATCTTCAGTCCTGGAACCGAACTCGAGCATGAACACCTGCGTTACGAACTACTTAGGTCCCACCGCTCTAAATCACCCATCCAGAGTCATAGAATCTTTTAGCTGTATTTTTATATTATCCGATCAAATTCTTGTACGCATTAAGACTAGCTAGTCTAGGCGAGCTGCCATATTATACCCAATTGAGAGAATAGCCTATTGATATAATTAACCGGCCACTCTAGAAAACTCCCATAAACTCCATGATTCTATAAACCACCGTCCTCCCCAGCTTTACAATCATGGATAAACCAAAAGCAAAAATAGAGCTGGTTACATATTTAAAAAAGTAAAATTATGAAAATGCTCATGCACATAACTTGGAAAACTACAATCGATCCAAGCGCTCGATAACAGCAACACCATAGAGTCCAGGTATATACCCTCTCCACCATATAAATTAATGATAAAAATTTTAAAATAAAATGCTGATCCCAAATACTTATTTGCTGACATAAGTAAGGAGTTAGTTGAAAAATATTACATTTCTTCCCTGTCAAAAAGAGACATTTAACAATTGAAGAAACATTGAGAAATCAAGCTATTTTTGTTTCATAATATCACAACAAAACATTTTAGACCACCTTAGTTTAGATATAGAAAATCAGGTCTTGTTAATAGTTTCACCCTTTCAACAATAAGTTTGAATTCTTCTTTTACCAAGCACTTACTGAGAATGTCAAAGATGACACACTTCTTTTCTTTTAATTTGTGTTGCCTATTTCCTATTCTGTATATATTTTTTTATTGTTTATGAATTCTGCATATTTCTTAAGAGACTTCTATAATGAGGTGGACAATACATTCTCTCTTTTCAAATAGTCTGAAAAATAAATTAAATACTGAAGCGCATTGTGACTTAATTTATGCTTAAAAGTAAAAGTTAAAAGAATTAGTCAATCATCCATTTCTCCCACAAAATCCTTTTGCACATATACAAAATTTTGATACATATATATTAGTGATGGGACGATGATGAAATTTTGACGATGACTATGACGATTATAGTAAATTTTGACGATGACGATGACCGATGACGATGATTAATTGAAAAAGTATTTTTAAAAATTTTCTCTCTCTCTCTCTCTCTCTCTCTCTCTCTCTATATATATATATATATATATATATATATATATATATATATATATATATATATATATATATATATATATATATATATATATATATATATATATATATATATATATATATATATATATATATATATATATATATATATATATAAGGCTGTAGACAGGGGGGTCAGGGAGTTCAACCCCTCGAAATTATTTAAGCGATCAAAATTTTTGATTCCTTAAGTCTCTTAATAATAATAATAATAATAATAATAATAATAATAATAATAATACACACACACACACACACACACACACACACAGTATTAATAATAATAATAATAATAATAATAATAATAATAATAATAATAATAATAATAATAATAATAATAATAATAATAATAATAATAATAATAATAATAATAATAATAAGAACGCTTCGTGGCGTAGGAGGTTGACTCACCGACTCTCATGCGAGAGGACGCTAGTTCAATCCTCCAAGTAGCAGTTGGAGTTTTCTTTCTGGGGGCAATAATTAAAACTTAACTGCGAACACGTTTGTGGCGCTGGTTTGAGATAGCCAGCCTTAAAGTTCGATTTCCTGTAGTCCCTCCATGTTACCCTCTGAAAAGGGGATAAAGCACGTTAAAAAGAAGTTTTTATAATAATAATAATAATAATAATAATAATAATAATAATAATAATAATAATAATAATAATAATAATAATAATAATAATAATAATAATAATAATAATAATAATAATAATAATAATAATAATAATAATAATAATAATAAAAATAAAAATAAAAATAAAAATAAAAATAAAAATAATAATAATAATAATAATAATAATAACGTAATAAAAAAAATAATACACACACACACACACACACACACACACACACACACACACACACACACACAATACAATAATAATAATAATAATAATTAATCAATGAAAATGAAAAGTATTTATTAATGGAAATGAGGAGACATGTTTGTGGTCCGTAACGATTTCTTAGGTTAAGTGGCTGTTCCTCATATTTGTATAAAATATTTAGACCAGGGACTTAAATGTAAGGTTTCCAAGTTTGCAGATGGTAACAAATTGGCTTCCTCAGTAAGGAATAATGATGGATGTATAAAGATTTAAAAGATTAGGAGGGAGCTGTAATCGTTGATGGACTAGCAAGTTCATTCCTTCTTCAATTAAATCTTTCTCTCCTCATAATACATGGTTCGATCGTGCTTGTTCTCTGGCCATTCATTCTAGAGACAGTGCGTATCGAGTGTGGAATAATTCTCGTTCTCCTATCACTCTCGCTAATTTATATTCAGCTAGAAATCGTTGACGAGCAAAGCGGACTTTCTTCAAACGAAAGTGCGCTAACCTCCTTGGTTCCTATCAAATCTTTCTGGCCTCTTGCCAAAACATCTCTAGCAACCTCTGTAAATCTGCCTTTCCTCCTCTTTTATTCTATCTTATGATTTTTATGCTAATTTTCCAACTGAAAAGGCCAATCTCTTTGGCCTCCTATTTTCCTCTAACTCAACCCTGGACGATTCTGACATTACTCTTCCTACTCCTTCTCCTCTCAGGTGTCCTATGCCTTTGCCTGTGATTATATTTGATCGGGTACATGGGCCCCTGAAATCTATGAACGTTAGAAGGTGTGGACGGGATGGCATTCCTCCCGAGTTTTGAGGAAGTGTTCTTCCGTGCTATCCCCGAACCTCGTTCAACTATACTCTCTCTCAAACTAGCACTTTCCCTCAGTGTTGGAAGCTCGCACATGTCCAACCTATTCCAAAATTAGGAAGCCGCTCTGATAATTCCAACTATTGTTTGTATCTATCTAAGATCTTTGAAACCCTTCTCAACTCTCACTTCTTAGATCATCTGGAAACTCATTCCGATCTCCAGTTCGGCTTTCGGCGCTCGAGGTCTACTGGTGATATACTTTCCTATCTAACCGATTTATGGTTTTTCGCTCTTAGGAACTACGGGGAGACTTGTGTGGTGGCACTTGACATATACAAAGCATTTGACCGAGAATAGCAAGCGTCACTGCTCTCCAAGCTCCATTCCTTTCCTCCTTCCTTTGTTTACTTATGTCTAGCTTTCTTTCAAATCGCTCAATGTCGGCTTTTTGTTGATGTAGCGACTTTTTCTTTTTCTGTCAATAGCGATGTTCCTCAGGGTTCTATCTCATTTCCTACTTTATTCCTACTTTTCATTAATGATCTCACCTTCATCTCTAACTCTATCCACTCATATGCCAATGATGACTCACCCTTCATTCTTCAACTCATATCAATTCTGCTCCTTCTTTTACTTCTAGAATTGGCTCTCGTCTTAATCTTTCCGATTCTATTCTCGCTGATCTGGAAAGATTTCCTGATGGGGTCGTCTCAACTGTGAAATTCAATTCTTTAAAACCCAACTTCTACAAATCTCCTTCTCCAAAATACCTTCTAACTTTCCTATCTCTTTCCATGGTTCTCTCGTTCCTCCTGTTGACAATATAAACATCCTTGGCCTAACATAAACAAAAATATGTCTTGGAAACCTTACATCACAGCGGTTGCTAGAAGTGGCTCCCAAACTGGATGTTCTGTTTAGACTGCGAGACTTTTTTCCTTACAAGCTGCTCCATCTATACAAATTCTTTGGCGAGTACAGCTCTCATATCTTTTGGGGGCTCTGGTTTCACTCAGCTTTTGAATAGAGTCGAGTCAAAGGACAAAAGGCTTATAAACTGTTCTGTATACTTTCCACTTCACTTGACCCTGTATCTTTGCGGCGCGATGTTGGCTTTATTCTATCCTATAGGTACCGCAGCGGCAGGTGCTCGAGGGAACTTATTTCACTCGCGTACCACCAATTACCGACGCTTCGATTCACAATGGGTGTGGTATCAGCGCAAATGAGTTTTGCGGTGTTGACATTGGTAATTCCAGGCTTAGTTCGCTTGCGGGTGCTTCCTTTCTCTTTTCCCACCACCTCTCTGTTCTGTGGAATTCTTTCCATCTTCTGTTTTCTTCTGAATTTAATCTCCCCACTTTAAAAAGCCTGCGTCTGTGCTCATATGCTTAATTTGCGCTATAGAGGGTGAACTTTTGAGCGTACTACACCCCCTTCTGGAATAGGGCTCTGCCCGTGAGTTGTGGTGACAACTGAAAAAAAACTCTAAGGTTGGCAGATATGTGGCAGATGAACTAAATCTCCTACTCACCCCATCCAAAACATCATTCAGATTATTCCAGAAAATAGCACTCTCTTCAACATTACCTTCAGATGGACCATATGTCGCAGCCACACAAATTTTGACCTAAACTTAAATTTAACCTTTAGAATTCTAGTACACACACACAAAATCTACCATAGCTCTCTACCAAAGTCACTCATCAGAATTGCAAATCCTTCCATCCACCTCTCATTCCTTTCCACACCAACACAAACACATTTCACACCACTTCAATTTTGGTTTTCACTGTTTCCTTCTTCTTTACATCTTGTTTCAGTCAAGTGAGCAAATCCACCCCACCCTTTCTAACACATCCATTCCTCTCTCTCTCCTCTTCTCCTCAACATTTATTCCTCTGACATTTCATGTACCGATACGATTCATACATTTTCGCCGAAATATAGAAGGCCGCTTACGGGTATCACGACCTTCTCCGAGGCATGCATTAGCATTTCTGGCAAAAGATAAGTGGTAGTGGGAAAGCCAACCTAATTACCACTGTCCTTGTCGCCTTCTACGACACGCAGGACATACGATGGGCAATTTTTCTCCTGCCACATAGACAAGGCGATAGGGATGTCATAAGATGCTGCTCAGAAACAGGAGTGTGGATATAAGTGTGTATATGATATGTGGATAAAAGCTTGGTGTCTCTTAGATGTTGTCTAGAGGATGAAAGTGTGTGGATATGAAGGCAGAACAGAAAGGCGAACCATTAGGCACCGGCATACATACATACCATAATCAAAATGGTATATATAGTATATATATATATATATATATATATATATATATATATATATATATATATAGGCATATATATATGATATATATATATATATATATATATATATATAGTATATATATATATATATATATGTTATATATATATATATAATATATATATATATATATATATATATATATATAGTATAGCAAATATATATATATATATATATATATATATATATATATATATATATATATATATATATATAGTATATATATATATATATATATATATATATATATATATATATATAAGTGGTAGTGGGAAACAACCTAATTACCACACTCGTCCCTAGTCGCCTCTACGACACGCAGGACATACAGTGCTTAATTTTCTCCCCACACATAGGGATATAAGGGATAGGGATGTTTGTAAGATGTTGTCTAGAAGAGGGGTTTGGATATAAGTATGTGTATATGATATGTGGTAATAAAACCACCACTCTCCCAAAAATTGCTAGTAATAATGAAAATTTTTCACATGTTAATATGCAAGCTGCTTATTTTATTTCTGGCAGCAAGGTTAATCCCCCAAATAATGTTATAGATAGGCTCAACGGTAACGTTATTTTAAATTTTGAAGATAATTTTCCAATTGATAATGATAATATTGAATGCACAAAAAGTAATAATAACAACATTATTTTCGACGGTAATTTAAAAATAATGCGCAACATAGTTTTCAAGGTGTGGCAAACACCATTAATGAGAACGAATGTTGCACTAATTTAGCTTTTTCGGATTTGGGTAATACGAACTCCGCCTAATTTGATAACTGTGGATCACAGTATATGCTCAAAAACAGAAAGAAGTTATAATGACGCAATGTTTTAATCCAAAGCAGGAAAATATTGCACATTTTCTTAAGGGAATATGGAATATGAACCTGTCTCATAGCACAAACCCTTTCTTTTACAGGAATATTAACACCACTGAGAATCCTATATTTCATTTGAAGGGTAATATTGGGGATATTTCTAATAATAATTTTCAGATTAATACACAATTTTTATGAAAATCGCGAGGCATAGCAAATGTACAGGTAGGAAGCAAGGAGATAGCAAACGACTCCAAAAGCGTAGTGCATATGCTACAGTTAGAAACTGGCAACGAAATCACAAACGCAGACGAGAATAGAAATAGTAGTAGTAATATCTCCATTTATTTTGATATGGCGCAAAATAACAGAAATAAGAAGCAAAAGTGAAAATAACGCCAATGTAATACAGTAGAAGTTTGGCAGAAACATCATACGAGACTACAGAACACTGGAAAAGTAGTAAATTGAACAAAGCATATGATCAAATAGGAAGAGCAGATGCCCAGGTAAAAGGCAGAGAGGAAATACTGTTAAATATATCAGATAGTACAGAGAGGCAAAATAAAGATAGAGTTAACGCGCAGGACGATATGGTAAATATGAATGAAAATGAAAAGCGCACATTCAATATGTACAGGTGAAATAGAATAGTTAATGGAACTGATGAAATAAGTAGAAGAACCGCACACACACACACTAGAAACAGAGAAGCAAAGTACTCTTACAAAAAATAATAATGAGAATAAGAAAACTATCAATAATAATTTATATAAACATAACTCAATAGGGAATACTTCTAATTCTCAACATAGTTTTGATATCTCTCCCGCATGTTTTAAAAATAATAATAATTTTTCTTTTGATAATAACATAGTTCATATTTTACCTTTTGAGTTTTATGATAGCTCTAACTCTTTCTCAGATTTAATAAGTAATTTTAACCTATCTCCCCCATCAACTTCCTCCCAAGAGCTTCATTCTCAACCTTTTCATACCTCTAATATTAAAAATTAAGTTTTGTCACAGGGCACCCACCCTAAATCTCAAAATAATTTCTCTGAATGTTCAATCTTTTTTAATGAAGCAACGCTTGCAACTTCACAACCACCTTCTATTAAGTTGGATTCAGAGCAGGATGAGTCGATCCAGGAACCCCCACACAACAATTTTTTTCAATCTCAGCCTCAAACACCATTTCAAGCTTCTGATTTTTCAAATCTTAGTTTCGACACAACTCAGAAACCACCTCAGGTAAGGTCTCATCTCTCTATATATCCAAAAGAGTCAAATCCTTCTTTTAATTACACCTCTATTAAACAAGAATTAACAGTATCTTCATCTTTCACAAATGATACCGATATACTCACGGATGTAAACACAAACGATCAACCTCTAATAGGCCCCGCTTATTTTTTAGATACTCATATTACGTTCAAAAACTATACATTACGAAATAAACGCTTCCTTTTAGACACTGGATCAAACAGCAGTTTAGTAAGGCAGTTTCTTATCTTAGAATTGGAAAACAAATTTGCTGTTAATATACCTCTCACAAAGACCCCCATCACATTGAAATCTATCACTGGAGATATTTTTGGCCAAATAGGAACAAAAACTTTGTTTATACACATTCAAAACAGAGTTTTACCAGTAAATTTCATTGTAATAGATGATAACCTATGTGGATTCAGATCAGATTTTCTTTTAGGAACTAATTTTCTTACGCAACCAAATGTCCGTTTTGAAACACATAAAAATACTCTCTCAATTGTATCATATTCTGAGTACATTTCAATGCCTCTCATTCCAATATACCCACAAAGACAAAGTCCACATAAAACACAGGTTAATCATAACTCATCTCTACCTCTTTATTCAAAATAAACGAGCTGTGTAAATAATTTAATGATAGATACTGACACTCAATATAAGCTATCCATAATAGAAAATGTTACTCTTGAACCTTATTCTAAAACCACTTTATCTGTAAAAGCACTTTCTCCTACAAAATCTCCTCCTCCAGATCATCTTATTCTTAGTTCTGAAAATTCTTATCTTCACAACTATCTTTTCATAGTAGTGTTTTAAGTTCTGTTGATAAAGGATATGTTCTTTCAGATATTATAAATATGTCGGCAACGCATCACACTTTACAAACAAACACCTTTCTAACGAGAGCAAACCCACTTTTCACTTTTGATGAGCCTTTTGAAACTTTGCAAGTTAATCTAGCAACCTCTTCTAAAGGACTCACCCCTGAACAGCTACGAAAGACTTATAAAGAGATAGTGCAGGACTCCTTCAAAAATGAAGAGGATGAATGCGCAACTTTAACAGACCCTAATCAACTAGAGGAGTTATTAAATCTTCTCATGGAATACAAGGATATCATAGCTTTAGAAGACGACGTAGTTCCAGTCTGCCCACTCACAAAATTTGGGATTACTTTGAATGAAGACTCGCCAAAGGTGATCTAT